>AWWV01014505.1:0-52953 GCA_001974805.1 Corchorus capsularis
CAATTCAAGGTTGCATTTCTGTCAATGAATCTTTGATTTATTATTAGTGGAAGGGGTGACATCTTGACTTCAAATCTTCCAACCCCGTGAACTTATTAATATAAATACATAAGAAAAGAACAAAATAAGATGGATAGTAGGATCATGATAAATTAAAAAAATCAACGCAATTGGGGAAAATGATTTTAGTCAAATTTGAAACTTTGACTAGTAGTAGATGACAAGGGATTAAGCTTTATGACATTATATTAATAGTCCATATGAGAGGCAGAGAAAGGAGCTTACCTATTACGGTGGAGGGTTTTGAACTCGAGACTTCTTTCGAATGAATTTTAATTTGTAATCATGGAGAAATGAGCTTACTTTGCAAAGTGAAGGGTCTAGAACTCGATACTTATCAGGATGAATTCTAATATATATTTTTTTTGATACATAAGATCCCGACAAAGTCAACTAAGTCCTCCGAACAGCAATACCAACACCATTTTGTTCCAATAGAGAAACAATCCATGTAGGCGGTTCCAATAACTCTGAAGATCCTGTAAACTATCTTGACCAAGATTAGTCAAAAAGTCTGCACACCGATTTTCTTCAAGAAATACATGAACAATCTCTTTGACCTAACCTCCCCGATGAGGAAGTTTACATAATATAATAGATTGAAGTGTCTTGAACTCGAGATTTCTTTGAAATGAATGCTAAGTGCTAACACATAACCATCTCGACCCAATGGGGAATTATTGATTTATTGTTTACTTAATCGGGTCAGACCAAAAATTCAACTACGTATGACTCAAATCCAATTCATCTTATTTGATTGGGCCCAAGCTTTAGGAAAGTCTTAAGCCCAATCTGCTCTCGAAACGGAAGGCCCAAAAGGAAAACGGCTCCGGAGTCCTGAAATCGATCCATAACCCGACCCACGTTGTTCCCATCTTGACATCTTCGCAAATCACCTTTGCTTTCTCGTATCCCCTTCTAAAACCCTAATCGTTCTTCCTGTTTTCTTCCTAAACCCTTTAATTTTAAAGCCAGCTGTTCCTAATCTCTCATCATCGAAGCTAAAATTCTTCGTTGAAATGGCTAAAAAGAATAAACAGAGGCCTTCAGAAGACCCCAAACCTAGCCAAGAAGAAGAAGAAATAAAGCAAGAAGAAAAACAAAAGGAAGAAGATGCAGCAGAAGAGGAAGAAGAAGAGAAAAGCTTCGAAGAATTAGGTCTCGACCATCGTTTAATCCGCGCCCTTCTAAAGAAAGGCGTCGACAAGCCTTTTCCAATTCAACAGTCCGCAATTCCTTTAATTCTAGTAAGCTAAATCCACCTTTAATAATTTGCTTAATTATCAGGATTTTTCTGTTTATTGATGGTGAATTACTTTCAAAATGGACACTCTCATTAGCAAGGCAAAGACGTGGTAGCTCAAGCCAGAACCGGCACTGGTAAAACCTTTGCCTATCTTCTCCCTTTGCTTCAGAAGCTGTTTCCACTTGATTCTGGCTCCAAGGCTAGGCTTGCTCCAGCTGGGTTCATCCTCGTTCCTTCTCGTGAATTATGTCAACAGGCATGGTTTTTCACCTTCACTCCTTTGTTTGTTGAAATGCATTTCATATAAAAGCAAATAAGTGAAATAACTCTTAAAGGATTGGAAATTGTAATTTAACTTTTTGCAAAATGCAAGCAGTTAGTAGTTTATATATAGGATTATAAGCATCGCAAATGACTAATTTTTAAGTGCTTTGGTTTTCAGGTTTATAAAGAAGCCCTTTCATTGATTGAGTTATGTAGAGTTCAGTTGAAAATCGTGCAGTTGACTAGTGGCATGAAAACTTCCGATTTGGTTAGTTTTATATTGGTGTATCTTTTCTATAATGCTTTAGTGAATTGAATCTATTTTCTGATTTTGTTTCTTTCTCTTGTATTGTTCAACTTTCTTGCAGCGAGCTGCATTGGCAGGGCCTCCAGATATCTTGGTAACAACACCAAAGTGCATAAGGGATTGCTTGTCTAATGGATTACTTCAGCCAGCTTCCATCCGTGAATCACTTGAAATTGTTGTCCTTGATGAGGTAAAAACTCAAATCACATTTGGAGCAACTTGGTTAAGTTTGTTTGATTCATGCAGTGATGTTTAGCTTAGATTAATTTATGTTTTGAGCAACCTTAGTTATGATTTGCCCCCCAAACACTGTTTTCTGAAATGGGATAACTTAAATGCTCACTCCTTTCTAACTTAGTTAGCAGATGTCAGACAAATCTGCCAATTGGATACTGTATCTACGAACGAAATATTGTTTTGTAGTATTTTCTCAAGGAGTTCATTGATAGATATATCTTTTCAGGCAGATCTTTTATTGCAATTTGGCTTTGGTGATGATCTTAAAGCTCTTACGCCTGTTATTCCTAGACGTTGCCAATGCCTTCTGATGTCTGCCACCTCAAGGTTTGTTATGAGTGTAAGCTTTGTATTCATTTTAAATTGTTATTCATTTCAGATTGTCATGAAAAGTGTGGGGAGTTACCTTCCTGATGCCCACTAATTTGTTGCCACGTGCACCATGCTACAATCCTTTTAATCGGTTTCTCCTTTGATGATTATATGTTTGTTGTAGTCAATTGGGATATAAAATACTAACCTGCATTTTTAAATGTTCTGTTCTTCTTTTGCCATAATTTCTACTGATTAATTCAATCCATTTTTGCATCTGATATTCGGCAGCCCTGATGTTGACCAACTTAAGAAGCAAATTTTGCACACTCCAGTCATTTTGACGTTGTCAGAGGTAGAAGACGTCAAGGATGAGGTTATTTCAAAAAATGTTCAACAATTTTGGGTAAGATTCTGTATGCCCATATTTGGTATGAAGGCTATTGCATTTGGTTGGTTGATATATTCTCTAATTCTAGACCTGTGGTTTTCCTAAATCATTCTTCCATGCTGTTTAATATATTGCTAAGTTATTTGTAGTTTAACACAATTAACTTCCTGATGCTTTCCCTATCTTTTATGTTATTCAGATTTCGTGCAGTGCAAGTGATAAGCTACTTTATTGTCTTGCTCTCCTGAAGTTAGAGCTGGTACTGAAGAAAATTTTGATTTTCACTAATACTATTGATGCTGGTTTCAGATTGAAACTATTCTTTGAAAAGGTATCCTCTACCATCTCGACATTTCTCTCTCCCTTCTCTACACTTCTTAATTCATTATCTGCTTGTGCTGTTCTTTCCTATTAAATTTTTCTTCCCTTTTAAGCTTAACTACCTGTATGATTGAATTCATTTATCCTATTTCTCATGATGGTGTTTTCTGTGGGTAGTTTGGAATCAAGTCTGCCATCTTGAATGCTGAGTTGCCCCAGAACTCTCGTCTTCACATCCTGGAGGTGTGGTGAATAGTCTTGTTTGAATTTTATTATGTTTAGATAAACACCATATTTCATATGTATTTTACCTTTGTATTTATATTGTAAGGCTAGCTGCAAGATATGGATTCTGACAATAATATGTACTGTCTGTATTATGATTTTTAACCTGACTAACTGCAAATAACAATAGTGAGAGAAGATTCTTACTTCCTCGTCTTTTTCTTGCTTTCATTAGGAATTCAATGCTGGGCTTTTTGATTATTTGATTGCGACTGATGACATCCAAACAAAAGAGAAGGAACAAGCCAATGGGGACAAACATGTAGACTCAAGGAAGTCCAGAAAGCATTCTAAGGCGAAGCTGGACTCTGAGTTTGGCGTTGTAAGGGGAATCGACTTCAAAAACGTGCACACGGTAAGCCAATGAGGAAAGAGATCACATAATCAAATTCTTAATTAAGCTTCAAAATTGGTGTGTTTTTGGTCAAGTGACATTCTTATTAGGATTAGTTGTTATCTTAGTGTTTTGCTGGGTACAGTTACTGGTCTTTGGATTCAAGATGGAATTTGATATTGTCTTTGTGTGTTTTCCTTTTTTCGCTTTTTCATATCTTGATCTTATTGTTGCTTCCGTGTTCTCTGCCACAGGTTATAAACTTCGATATGCCTTCAACTGCTACAGGATATGTTCATCGAATTGGGCGCACAGGAAGAGCATACAGTGCCGGTGCTTCTGTCTCTCTTGTGAGTTTGCCTGGCAAAATTAGGAATAAATAACTTTTATAGTGGCTAGAATTTTAGTTGAATGGCTCTCATAAAATATCTTTTACACTGCCCTTTGACTATCTTTTGCACCTTTTATATTTGGCATGGTAACACAAACAGTGTAAAAGTGTCATGTAATTTACTCTGGCTTTGAATAGAGAACATTTATAGTTTATGGTTATAGGCTACTGATAATTATGAGCTTGATGATGAATGTCATTAATGATAGTAGCAGAATAAATATTGTCTATGATTACATGTGTGTGTGTGTTGTTTTTTTTTTTCGCTCTTGCTAATCTAATCCTGCTTTCTTTAACAGGTTTCTCCAGATGAGATGGAAATATTTGAAGAAATTAAATCATTATTGGGTGATGAAGAAGAAGGTGACACTAATATTATTGCGCCATTTTCATTATTGACCAAGGATGCAGTGGAGTCCTTACGATATAGGGCCGAGGTGATATTCTCTTTTTCCTATTAGTGTCAAATGTGTTATAATTTATTCTTATGGTTGTTGTTAATGGTTGTTTGATGGTGAAAATTTTAAGCTTTGACATATATGTATATATTTGTATTGAATACATGGTTCTTTTAAACTTCGGGGGTTGGATAGATAGCTTTATTATTGAGCAAGTTGTTTTAGTGATGGTTGATAGATTAAGTGCAAATTACTGATTTTGAGAAACGGAGCTTGCAGGATGTAGCAAGGAGTGTGACGAAAATTGCTGTCAGAGAATCTCGAGCTCAGGATTTAAGGAATGAAATTCTCAACTCTGAAAAGTGAGTAATTACCAATCATTTCTTTAGAAACATTGAAATGACCTGTTTGAGTCAAAAGTTAGAATTTAATGACCAACATCTAGTTCTAATATCTCGTGTTCTTCAAAGATATCAAATTTAAACCTGTAATTCTACCTTTTCAGTCTACCTTCATAGGAATTATAATCTCTGTTACTAACTTTAGTCTTCTGTCATTTTTACTTATGTGCTTCATTTCTTTAGGTTGAAGGCTCATTTTGAAGTAAACCCAAGAGATCTAGGTAATATATTATGGCAGGCTAATAAATACCACTTATTTCCTAACGCACTTATTAGATCATGATATCTAATAGTGAATTTGCACTGGACCAGATTTACTGAAGCATGACAAGGTTCTGAGCAAGGGCCCCGCTGCACCTCATCTTCGCGACGTTCCTGACTACCTATTGGACCAGAAGACACGTGATGCCAGTAAAATGGTAAAACTTACTAGAGCTGCAATGGGAGATGGTAAATCCAGTCGTCGCCAAGGATCCAAGAGAAAATTCAGGAAAAACAGAGATCCTCTCAAGACTTTCTCAGCTGAGGTATGGGAAAAACATCAATTTAACTGAGAATTGTGGTCAAGTGACTTCATCTTAAACAAAAGTGCTACTGCTATGGAAAATGCTACTGATTATTTTACTGTATTTGATCTCAGGGACCAAAGAGAGGTCGCAAAGATGGTATAAAGGGAGAGGGGAAAGGCACAGATTTTACCAATAACAGCAAAAAGCAAAAATCCGTATGATTTTAGTTTAGTTTCGATATATATTCTGTTCACACTTCACATTGAAGGAAGGATAGTATCAGTATATGTATTAACTATGTCTGCCCATTTCTGCGGACGAAAATTTTGTTGCATTCAATAGCAAAAGATTTGTTGTTCATGTCTATATCACAACCTTCATGATTAATTTTCATAGATTGAATGAAAAATTGATATCACGTTTTTTAAAATGAATCTGGGTAGCTGGGAGATTTAAGTACTATGCAATAAATTGGTGCTGCCACGACCACAAATGTAGGGATCGGCAACCTGACTGAACTCAATTCAATACTAAATCACGACGTGTTCTGAATTGATCCACATCTAATCTACCTAATTCATCATAGTCTTGGTGGTTAATTCAGTGTTGAGTCGTCTCAATTCAAAACTCTGGAATAATTGTACGTCCTATTAATTCGAGTCAAATTGAATCTTAAAATAGAGTCGAGTTGTAGGGAATGAGTTGTAGGGTCGAGTTGTAGGGAATAATTGCATTATATATCTTGATTAATTCGAATCAAATCATCTCGAGTTTTGGAATTAAGTCGAGTCACCTTGAATGGTTACATTGGATCGTGATTAATTCAGATCAAATCACATCGAATTTCAAAATGAAAATGGAAATTCTTCCGATGCATATTTTCTTCACTATTAAGAATAAAGAATTCAACTTAATGATAAATTTGACAAATTTGCAATGCCCCGAATTAGGACGAACTAATTAATTTTGAAGAGATGGCATGGCACATGGTAGCATAACCATTTTTGTATCTCCAAGCATAATGGTTTTTGTTTCTTTCTTTTTTTATTTTGGATTTTTATAGTACCACTACTGAATTAATAAATAATATACATAAATAAAAATCTCAATTCTTAAACCAATACCAAACATTTTCCAAACCTCGTCCCTCCTAGTGGTTTTCCATCGCTTTCTTTTTTTTTTTTTGTTCAAAGCGTAAAAGTTTTCCATCGCTTTCAACCATTAATGTTATAATGATATAAATTACATTTTTTTTTGTTTGCCTTCTTATATGACTTGATTGCATTTATGTATATGAATTATGAAATGCTTGCAAAAATCATATAAAAAAATCATTATAAAAATGAATAGAAAACAAAGGTGTGTAAAGATGATAATCTAGTCATCGGGCATTTGGCCTGACGGTAGAGTGTTGGACTCTTAATTTCAGTATATCAGGACCATAAGATGGTCCTGGGTTCTACTCTTACGGGATGTGAATTTTCTTTGTAATTTATGAAATTAGAGATTTGACAATTATGTATTAACATATTCTCTAGCTAACATTGAACTGGATAATTGTGTGGTGCGATATCTAATTATTGATTGATGAAAGTGATTATTTGATTAATCAATAATCAGATATTACAAACGCGTGAGAAATAGTCTGCACCACACAGCTCAATATGCTAATACATAATTGAAGAAAATTCAATTTACGTGCGATAAAATAAATGATATCACGATGATGATAACCGATAAAATATGTTCTATGGTTTTACCAAAAAAAGATAATAATCAAGATAAGATATATAAGTATAAAAAAATCCCAGAAAGAAGAAAAAAACAAAAGAAACAGGATTTGAGTAATTGACAAAATAATAAAATTCTCTGTACCAGATCCATGAAGCTATCAGCCACAATCATAGTGGTCTTCACTTTTCAGAAATTGGGGAAAGGCAAAAAAAAAAAAAAGAAAGTTTTACGTGAAGGAAAATTTTTAGTATTTCTTTTTCTAATGCTATTTTAAGTAATTATTACAAACAATAACGAAAAGCTGGTTATAGAAAGTGAAAAAAACCAGAAACATCGTTTCCTTCCAGTATACCACCAAGGAAACACATCTCATCCAGCTAATTAGCTTTGCTTTTAACTTTGTCTTTTCTTTTTTTTTTTCTGTTTTTTTTTTATTAATTTCTTACACTCTTAACATTTCAAGACCACAACTTTAATTGTTCTTCTTTGACATCTTTGTAATTGTCTGTCTTTCTCTTTCGTTTCAAAAAAAAAAAAAAAACCAGAGCTATCCAGTACTTTTAACTGTTTGAAGAATGAAAGTTAATTTTTTTTTGGAATAATCTTCTTCAATGCCATTGCCATTACCTAGCCTAACTCTAACAACAACCCTCAACCGTCCCAATAAAGAGGGGCCTGTCCCATTTCCGTCTCCTTCGAAATGTCTCATCAAATCCATCACTTACCAGAGTTTTCCATCAAATTATACAAGGCTAAGAAAACCCTTCAGAACTACCACCAGCATTTGCCGCTTTTCTAATACCCAAAACAATTCTATTTCTCTTCTTGTTAATTCTTCCGCTTCTGGGTTTCATCGTTTCAAGGAAATGATGATGGTTTTCGATAGTTATATTGTTGGGACTTTCTTTGTTTCACTTCTCGGCTTTGTTTTTCTCTTCATTTTGAATCGTGACAATAGGAAGAAGAAGGGCGAGAAAGGTTCTAGGGAATATGAGATTCAAACTGACGCCGTTAATGGCAATGAAATAGGAGAAGGCTCGCCGGAAAATGGTCCCGGCGCTGACGTCATCATTGTTGGTGCCGGTGTTGCTGGTGCTGCTCTGGCTCATACTCTTGGCAAGGTAAGCTGTCTTATATCTATTAATAGTAAAAGTTTTTTTTTTCCTTATGTTCATCGTGTTCTTTTTCGATAATTGATTTTGTCAAAAATGATGTAATGTAATCGTTGAAATTCATTGGGAAAAGTTGGGATTTTTATGAGATTTCGTTACTAAGAAAATCTGAGTTTTCATTGCTTTGCCTTGAAATATTGTTGATTATTGCCTACACGTAAGCCACAGTTTTAAGAAATTGGCTTGCTTGGAATTATTTTATTGTAATTGTAACAATCAATCAACTTGGAACTGGACTTTCAAGTTTCAATGACGTAAATGGCCATGAAAAGATACTTTTTTTTGTTTTTTTATTTACTTTGACTAATGGGGTTGGTTAAGAAGTTAACTTCAAAATTGGATCTTCTGCTCAGATGATTAGTAAGATTCTGAAGTTTGAGATGCATTGCTGAGCACAAAACTCTGCTCACACAGAAAGCTCAGTTGAGGTTTCGTTCTGTATTATTGTATTCTTTCCGTGTAAAATTCTAGTCTCTGAAGTTTCCTAGTCTTGTACTCTTGTGTCACTGGAAATTCCAGATTACTTGAGTTTTGAAGCTATTAATTAGAATCATCACTCTAAGGGCTTAAATTGCTCTTCATTTATTATGACTTTTAAGTTATTTAGTACTAATTCAACTAAAATCTATTGCTAATACAGGATGGAAGGCGAGTTCATGTAATAGAAAGAGACTTGACAGAACCAGACAGGATTGTTGGAGAGCTGCTTCAGCCAGGAGGATACCTTAAATTAGTTGAATTAGGCCTTGAGGGTATGCATGGAAATATGTACTTTGTTTGTAATAGCTAGTATAGTTGGCTTGGCATTGAATGAATCTGCTCTCCTGAGTTTTTCTAACTTGTGAAATGAAACTTTTCGATAACAGATTGCGTGGAGGACATCGATGCCCAACGAGTGCTTGGCTATGCTCTCTTCAAGGATGGGAGAAACACTAGATTGTCATATCCTTTGGAGAAATTTCATTCAGATGTTTCTGGGAGGAGCTTCCATAATGGACGTTTCATTCAAAGGATGAGAGAAAAAGCTGCTACTCTTCCCAAGTAATCTTCTTCGCTTCCTGGATAACTTGATGCATATGTACTAGTTAGTAGTTACCGACTAAATGCAGCATTGTTGATTTTGCAGTTCTTTATACATAAGCAATTTTTCATTTTACATTAGCTAAATGATTGCCAACTCACTATTATAACCTGTTAAATTTTCAGTGTACGGCTAGAGCAAGGAACAGTAACATCTCTGCTTGAAGAAAATGGGACAATTAGAGGGGTGCAATACAAAACTAAAGATGGTCAAGTGATAAGAGCTTATGCTCCTCTTACTATTGTTTGTGATGGTTGCTTTTCAAACCTACGCCGCTCTCTTTGCAACCCAAAGGTGAAATTGCTATCTTATAATTCTTCTATAATACTGTCCTCCTCTTATCACAGAGTCATTATAAACAATCATGGTCACCAAGAATTTTGAGCTACAATTTCTTATAGTTGATTTGTCTGCCTGAACTCTGAATCTAATCCTTTTATTTTGAATGTGCTACATACTAGGAAAGTAACTGAGTTTTAACCTTTTTAACAGGTTGATGTACCCTCTTGTTTTGTGGGTTTAGTCTTAGAGAACTGTAACCTCCCATTTTCAAATCATGGGCATGTTATCCTGGCAGATCCTTCACCAATCTTGTTTTATCCAATCAGTAGCACAGAGGTTCGCTGCTTGGTCGATGTACCTGGGCAGAAACTACCTTCCCTTGCAAATGGTGAAATGGCAAATTATCTGAAGACCAAGGTGGCACCGCAGGTATCTGTTAATGTTGGTGTATGATTATGGACTGTGTCAGCATTAGTTGCGCCATAAAATTTAAGTTTCATCCTTCTTTCATTATCAAGCGTCACTTGCCGGTTGAATGCATTTCCTTGTTTTAATCAAAGTGAGAGTCTGTTTCAGGTTCCACCCGAGCTTAAAGACGCCTTCATTGCTGCTGTGGACAAAGGTAATATCAGAACCATGCCAAATAGAAGCATGCCAGCTGATCCTCAACCCACTCCTGGAGCACTTCTAATGGGTGATGCTTTCAACATGCGCCATCCTTTAACTGGTGGAGGAATGACTGTGGCATTGTCTGATATTGTTGTGCTTCGAGATCTTCTTAAGCCTCTGCATGATCTTCATGATGCAGCTTCATTGACCAAGTATCTTGAATCATTTTACACGTTACGCAAGGTTAGTTGTCTCTTGGTTGCTTATGCTGTAAATCCTGTTCGGTAAGCCATAACTCTTACCATTTTAGTTATGCTTTTGTCATATATTATAAAGCAGTCCATGGCAGAACCTAGCAAAGTGATTTTGGTTTGTTTATACGTAAGAAAATAAAATGAGTCTAAGTTAGTTAGTTCCATGCATCTTTGGTTCAATTACAGCAATCGTCACAGAAATAACTATTTCAATTGCTAAACCTGAAATAACGATCTCTTGATCTTTGTGATATTAAGGATGAACACTCCTGAATCTAGGTTCCACCAATGACATTAGCCCCCATTTTATACCAACCCAAATGGTCTTTATAGTTAAACTAATCTTTTTGTTTTTTTTAAGGAATGGTTGAGATTAATTTTAAGTTAGAACCTATTATGTAATTTAATGCACTTGTTTTTCCTTACACTATGTTTGGATTTACTTGAGTAAGGGGAAAGGGAAGGAAAGGTAGGGAGGGGGAAGTAAAAAAAAGCTATCCAAAGGGAAAAGTTATCACTTCCTTTCCTTTCCTTCCCATCTTCTACCTCCAATCCAAATCCTAACATAGTGTTAAAGATAAGAAATTATTATTGAATTTAATTTCGGTTTAATAAATTAGTGATTTGTTAAATTTTCTTTCGTATAGCCTCCAACGAATTACTTGAATAAAATCAATTTGAGTGTATACATCTATAGCCCCCCTGGATGGACCTATATGTTTAATAGGGTGGGTCTATAGGTGCAGACTTATCAGTATGTACACCAAGGGGTAGATTTATATGTCTAACAGGATAGTTGATAGGTCTATAGGTGGAGACTTATCAGTTTGACACTTACGGACATATTTATATGTTTAATTGGGCGGACACAAGCCCACCCTTAATTTATAAATCTATTCACATTTTGTATTCAATTTTGGGTACTCAACTACTCATGATCAGATTAGGTTAGAGTGGGCGTAGTCCAAAATTGAATACAGAATGTGAATAGATTTATAAATTAAGGGTGAGCCCGTGCCTGTCAAATTAAACATATAAATATGCCCCTAAATGTACAAACTGACGTGAATCCATAATTTTAAAAAAAGTTTCATGACTAAAAGGAACACTAATAAACTAATTATTATATTAGAATACTAAGGGTATTTATGAAATTTATCATTAAATATAATTATTTCGAATAATCTTTCCATAATTTTAAATAAAATTATAATGGATTTCAAATATCTTTGCATAATTAAAAAAAAAAGCTTTATGACTAAATACAACACTAATAAAATATAATTATAATTATTATATTAGAATACTAAAGGTATGTATGAATTTTCCCATCAATGATTTTTTAATTCGTGATTAAGATATACAACAAATTAGGAGATGTTAGTTTTCGAATTTTGCTGTCTGCTCATAGTAATATGATGTTTATTGCAGCCTGTGGCATCTACAATAAATACTCTGGCTGGTGCACTTTACAAGGTGTTTTCTGCTTCCCCTGATCAAGCTAGGAAGGAAATGCGCCAAGCCTGTTTTGACTATTTAAGCCTTGGGGGTGTTTTTTCATCCGGACCAGTGGCTTTACTCTCTGGTTTAAACCCTCGCCCACTGAGCCTAGTTCTTCATTTCTTTGCTGTGGCCATATATGGAGTTGGTCGCCTGCTCTTACCATTTCCTTCACTCAAACGCATGTGGATTGGATTTAGGTTGATTTTGGTAAGTGTCTTCCACCTTTTACACTGTCGACGCTCATCTTTTAGCCTTTTAACTACCTGCATTTGTTTCCATTCCGTTAACATTTTATAAGACATGCTGCTCAAACATTAGATACATACTTCACAAAGAAGCTAGAATATCGAAAAACTTCCACCTTCCAACAAAGTTACTTTTGATTGATGCATTCGATTCTTTGTATAACTTCGCGCTGTATTCAAAAGAGAACAAAAAAGATCTTTATATGGTATACTGGATTTGCCTCTTTTTTGCTGAAGAACTTGTTTTTTCCCCCACTTTCTGCAGAGTGCATCAGGTATTATTTTCCCCATAATCAAGGCAGAGGGAGTGAGGCAGATGTTCTTTCCTGCCACAATTCCAGCAGTATATCGAGCTCCTCCCGTTGATTGATATGATATGCCCCATCATGAGAGCAGCAGCTTTGCAGACCTAAATAAAGCTTGAACAATGAACAAGAAGAGATATAAGAAAATAAAAAGCTTGAAATGCTTTGGCTTTGTTTAGACAGATGAGTGCATATTAAATGTATCTTGAGGATGTTGTGCAATTATTCTAGACAGCTAGAAACTGTTTATTCATTGTATGAACCAAAATTCTTCCAACTTGAAAAAATCTAATAAAAAAAGATATTTATCATGTGGTGTTTATGTTATTTGAGGAAAAAAAAATCGTGTGAATTAACTGAATATTCGACAACCAGAGCTCTGAGGGAAGAAATAGTACTTGAAAGCACAACGGATGCTGGAAAAGGTCTCCATTCATCAACCTGCATGTCAATAACATGGTTATGAAGATTGTTTTTTAAAATTGGACCTACTTAACAATATTGAATTGAAATGATAATAATGACTAATATGTTTAAATTGACTTTACTAACAAGAGTGATAGGATCATCACCTTCAGTTGAAGGGGAATCAAGGAATCTTGTGAATTTGCATTTTGCACGGCCAAGTCTATGTGGTGATTTCCCAAAGCCAAATCATAATCGTCTTTTAAGGCCTTAGTGAGCAAAACAATTATTCAGCATGGAATATGCATCTTCATATATTGCCTTCCGCTTGGTCAACTTGAAATTATCTCCCATAACTTGGCCTTTCAGATCCATTCATCATAGCAAGCTTGTCCTGGGCTACTGCAAGTGACTAGTTATTACTAAGATGAACGATTTTATTAAATCAACAGTAACCCTTCTCTCCCCTGTATTGTGATTCATACCCAGGAGGAATCTATAAACTGATCCAACTTGAGCCAGGTTGCTTCATCACCCCAAGATTTTTCATGGATTCCCTCACTCTAGCTGCTTCTTCCCATTGACCAGCAGCTGCATAGATGTTTGACAAAAGCACATAAACTGATGGATTATCTCGCTCTGTTTCGAGGAGAATTCCAGCAATAGTTCTTGCAAGCCTTAGATTATTATGAGCTGCACAAGCACTGAACAAGGTCCACCAGATATTAGAATGGGCTTCAATATGCTGACTGTCAATTAGTCTTTCTGCTTCATCAAGATACCCCGCCCGTCCAAGAAGGTCAGCCATGCAAGAGAGGTGATCTTCTCCAGGCACAAATCCATAATCATTTACCATGGAAGTGAATATCCAAGTAGCATCATCAACTAGACCAACATGACTGCAAGCAGAAAGAACAGCAGTAAAAGTTGCATGATCAGGTTTGACCCTACCTCCATCTTTCATTTCCTTGAAACAATTCACAGCTTCTTTTCCTTCTCCATGCTGTGCAAAAGCAGAAATGAGCGAATTCCAAGAAATTGTATCCTTTTCGATCATCTCATTAAACACTCTTAAAGACCAGTTCAGAATACCACACTTTGCATACATTGTGATTAGTGCATTACCTAAAGATGTTTCTAAAGATAGATGATGCTTGAGGATGTAACCATGAAGTTGTTTCCCATGACTCAAGAATGAGAGGCTAGCACAAATGCTCAAAGCAATGCTGAGTGTATATGCATTAGGCCTGAGGTTTGACATCAACAGCTTGGATAATTGCTTTAAGGCTTGAGCCGGTGACCCATTTAGAAAGAATCCAGATATAATAGTATTCCAGGAGATCAAGTTCTTGGGAGACATCTGAAATAACTGATAGGCCTGGTTCATCTTCCCATGCTTAGAGTATGAAGAAACCAATGCATTGGAAACCTGGATTCTTGAAATGAGTCCATTTTTAAACACAAGGGCATGAATAATCTCACCTACTTCTATGCACTCTGAGCATGACAATAAACTTCCAAAAGTGAACTCATCCGGTTTAGCCCCTGCCTTTTGCATTTCCAAGTAGACCAAAAATGCCAATCTGCCATAGTTTCCTTGAGCGTAAGTCGATACCATAGTATTCCATGACACAAGATCCTTCTCCTCTAATATATCAAAAACTATGTGAGCAGTGTTTAAATCGCCAAAACTGGCATACATGGTTATTGCAGCATTGCTCACAGCGGTGCATCTTTCAAAGCCCATCTTAACAGCTTGTGCATATATTTGATCCCCAACTCTCCCACACGAACATGAACTCATTAGACTCACAAATGTCAGTTCAGAGGGGCTCAAACAAGCCTCTAACATCTCCCTAAACATTACCAACGCCTGTTCTACTCTTCCTAAGTTCATTAAACCATCTATCATCACATTAAAGGTAATCTGATCACACACAGAACTCTCTACTTCTTCAAAAACCCGGGATGCATTCAGAACATCATCACAATTAAAATACATTGTAATCAGTGCATTAAACACAGAAGCTCTACTTAAAAATCCAGTTTTAACCACCAGACCTTGCACTTGCCCCCCAAAAACCAACATTTCACTAAAACACTCGCTCAGTACGCTAGCAAAGCTGTAATTATCATGCTTAAAACCCAAAACATGCATTTCCTTGAACAAACCAAACCCCAAGTCTTCATACCCATTTTCCACACATCCAGTAATCATGGCATTCCAAACCGCCACTTCATTCTTAGGCATCTTATCGAACACCTCGCAAGCATAGGGTATATCCCCCAACTTGGTACACGAGGACAACAACGTAGTCCAAGAATAAACATCTGGGTCTTGAATTTCGTCAAAAACCCTTTTAACAGAAACCAAATCGTGGGTTTTCGAATAGAGGAAAAGGAGCGTGTTGGAGACATGAGAGAACGCCTTCAACCCGGATTTGATAGCATAGCAGTGGAGCTTAATCCCGAATTCAACATTGCAGAGATTGGCACAGGCTTTGAGAGTAGTGGAGAGAGTATAGTGGTCAGGTTTAACGTTGTCATGGAGACAGTAAATCTCGTCGAATAGATTGAGGACATCTTGGTAGTGACTTGAGCGAGTTAGGCTTGCCAGGTGAGAGTTGAACTTGATCAGCTTTTGCTGTTGGTTAAAAGAAGTTTCAGTTATGGTAGTTAACCCTTTCCTGAAAAAACCCGGCCACTTTTTCATCTATTAATTTTCTTCTCTTCTCATTTCCCTTCGCGCGGGAAGCTGAAATATGAATGAAGGAACTAAAATTAAAAAATTATATATACAAGAAAAATTACACTGAAATTCTATGCAAACATCAGCACACCAACTCCAACAAAACTCCACATTTATCCATCTACTAATTCAATATTGTACCAAGGTCCAAATAATGCCATATATGTGACAACTACCAATCCAATCAAAACGACAGAGCCAGAGCACCAAGTGCCAAGAAAGATTAACATACATGGCCCAAGCCTATATAGAGTTTAGGCTTACTGCTCCAACTCTCATAGAGTAACCATGATTAACACATTCAACACCTCAACTTCTATATATAGGGTCTAACGATTACCACATATAAGGAAGAATGGAAGATCTATAAACAAAATGAATGCAAACATTCCAGACACAACAAATATTTAGACACAAAGAATTGGACAGTTAATTCAGTAAATGCATAAGTATAATGCCAAATCATAGCACAAAACATATTCATTTCTGGGTTGATGTTGTTGAGCTAAAAGTAGCACACATTCCATTGAAGATAATCCCAACTGGGGAAAATAACACGGAGCCTATCTTTAATACAGCTAAAATTCTACTACAATTATACTAGGTACAAATTCATTCATCTTATATGCTAAAAAAACACTTTTTCCTCTTTAACATTATATATGTAAGCTAAACCCATTGTATATTCATTAAGGAAATTCAAAAACAACTACCTTTTTAATTTCATCGCTATAAATCATATAAACGCATAAAAAAAACCTTAAGTAAAAATAATCGATGCTAAATAAAAAAAATAGAAACTATGAAAAGAGAAACATACTCTGTTCTGGCCAACGACATCGACAATAACAACGAGCTCGCCATACTCTTTGCCGTAGTTGACAAGAGCTGCTCTTCCGATGTCGACGTACCTCTTGAAAGGCTACAACAAGTAAGAACCCAAAAACAAAAAGAAGATCAAAACCCAGATAAACGAATGATGGAACGAAGTTGAAGACGATGATGTTTAACAAACTGAAGAAAGGACTCACCATTTTCGCTTGTGAGAGTGTGTAAGTGTAACAGTGAGAAGGAAGGAGAGGCGGAACAGGAAAATCACGACAGCTTGAGTCTGTTTACAACCGTTGGATCAACTTTTCCATTTTCTCGGCGTACCTCTTGAAAGGCCCATAAAATTTTAAACCGAAACTCTACCAATTTTTAGTAATATAATAATTGGGCCAATAAGCCCAAATGGGCGGGCTTATGATTTATGAACAACTAGGTATTTAAATTTCCGTTAGGAGCCCCGCCATCTTTTTCCGTCTTCAACCAACAACAACACCGTATAAATCTATTCCGCCGAGAAAATGCAAGAAAATGAAAACTGCGGCTGAGAAAATAGCTTTCGTTTTTATGGCTAATTGCTGAGAAATAGCTTAAAAATGCGCAGATTTACTTCCAAAACGTTCTCTCTTATTCCCAAACACCGTCATCTCGCAACCTCCTCGTATCCAAACAGCCACCGCCACTTTCACCTCAGCGGCAACGACGACGATGGAGGTCAACTCTTAACCAATTCAAAACCTTCATTCGGTTTAGTTACCTTCGAAACCAAGCAACCCAGCATTGAACCAGAAACTAACCAACACTCCGACGACTTTGCTTCCGATGTCGAAAAAATCTACAAAATCCTCCGAAAATTCCACACTCGAGTTCCCCAGTTGAACCTCGCGTTGCAACAGTCCGGCGTCGTTTTACGTCCCGGTTTAACCGAGCGCGTTTTGAACCGTTGCGGCGATGCTGGTCATCTGGGTTATAAGTACTTCACTTGGGCATCGAAACAACCCGGTTATCACCCAAGCTACGAAATTTACAAAGCAATGATTAAGATTTTAGGCAAAATGAGACAATTCGGGGCGGTTTGGGCATTAATTGAAGAAATCAAAAAGGAAAATCCCCATTTTATTACCGCCGAGTTATTTGTCGTTTTGATGAGAAGGTTCGCGTCTTCAAAAATGGTTAAAAGGGCCATTGAAGTGTTTGATGAAATGCCTAAGTACGGCTGCCCACAAGACGACGCAATGTTTGGTTCTTTATTAGACGCTTTATGTAAAAATGGGAAGGTAAAAGAAGCAGCTTTGGTTTTTGAGGAAATGAAGGTGAGATTTGAGCCTGATTTAAAGTATTTTACTTCGTTGTTATATGGTTGGTGTAAAGAAGGGAAGATTTTGGAAGCTAGACATGTGTTGGTTCAAATGAAGGAAGCCGGCTTTGAGCCTGATATTGTGGTTTATAACAACTTGTTAAGTGGGTATGTTTTGGCTCATAAAATGGGGGATGCTTTCGATTTGCTGAATGAAATGAGGAGGCAAGGGATTGGCCCTAATGCAAATTCGTATACTATTGTGATTCAAGGGCTTTGCAAGGGTGATAGAATGGAAGAAGCAATGAGGATTTTTGTTGACATGGAGAGGAATGGTTGTCAAGGTGATGTTGTGGCTTATACTACCTTGATAAGTGGGTTTTGTAAGTGGAAGAAGGTTGAGAAAGCTTACGAACTTTTGGATAAGATGATAACAAAAGGGCTTATGCCAAATACGTTAACTTATTTGCATATCTTGTTGGTTCATGAGAAGAAGGAAGATTTGGAGGAGTGTTTGGAGTTGATGCAGGAGATGAAGAAGATTGGATGTGTCCCTGATGCTGGTATTTATAATGTGATTATTCGATTAGCTTGCAAGTTAGGGGAAGTGAAAGAAGCTGTTCGAATTTGGAATGAGATGGAAGGAAGTGGATTTAGTCCTGGGGTTGATAGTTTTCTTGTCATGATACATGGTTTTATTGGACAAGGGTGTTTTGTAGAAGCCTGTGAATATTTTAAAGAAATGGTTGGAAGAGGTCTTTTTTATGTACCTCAGTATGGGGTTTTGAAGGATTTGTTGAATCCTTTGTTGAGAGCTGGGAAGCTTGAAATGGCAAAGGATGTTTGGGCTTGTATTGTTAGTAAAGGATGTGATCTTAATGTGTCTGCATGGACAATATGGATTCATGCCCTATTCTCGAAGGGACATGTCAAGGAGGCCTGTTCATATTGTCTGGAAATGATGGATGCGGATTTAATGCCACAGCCAGATACTTTTGCAAAGCTCATGAGGGGTTTGAAGAAACTGTATAACAGGCAGATAGCAGCAGAAATTACAGAGAAGGTGAGGAAGATGGCTGCAGATAGAGAGATGACATTTAAGATGTATAAACGGCGTGGGGAGAGAGACTTGAAAGAAAAAGAAAAAGCGAAAACAGATGGTAGAAAGAGGAGGACTCGTCGACGTCGATGGGGTGGTGCCCGTAGTAGAGCTAACATTTCATAGTCTGAATGCAAAGCCTTTGTCAGGTAAGTGACCCACTCTGAAGAAGTATTAATTCAATTACTTCTCAGACAGCAATGGAATATATATTTGTTAGGAATTGGAGATGAGAGGAACTCTATTATATAGAAGCAGTCAGCTTGCTCTGCCGGTATAGGAAAGACTCCCTGATCACTGCTTTTAGATGTGAAGTACTCTTTCTTGCAAATTATCACTCCTTTTTCCATTTGTTTTGTTTGTTACATCTTGCTTTCCTTGGAAATATTTTTATTCAACATAGTTTTTGTTTGCTATTTGTTTGTTACATATAGTTTTCCTTGTTCTGCAGCTACCTGTTTGCTACTTGTTCTGTTCATAATATCTTTTTATTCTCTTTTAAAAAAAAAGAGGTTGGGGAATAAGGTTGAGTGTTTGGATCTGAGGTTTGGACTAAAGATCTTGATACCTTTGATTATTAACTTTTGTTTTCTGTTTCCTTCTTCAGGGAACTTGAAGTCATATTGATCAACATGCTGATGCAACTCTTTGAGCAATTTGCTCAATTCCTATGTGAATTGTGTTCTTGAAACAGCGCGGCAAGGTGACTGGCTTTGTAAACCATCTTTGTCGAGTGTCATCATTCAAGAAGGAATGAAATGGTGTCTGTTTATTTATGTTTCCAACAATGATGGGGCTAATTTTTCTTATACTTGAAATGGATAGAAGATGTATCAGCTAGAACACGGTTCATCATCCTGTTACTGGTCACATATTCACTTATATATATGTATATAAAAGTTGATAACCAAGCAAGCTAACATTTGTACAACCAACATTCTGTACACTATTTTGTTTATTAAATTCATAAATTATGGAGAATTGAGTGCTTGATATATGTAATGCAATTGGCTTCAACTGCTATCTAAGGAATTCTTTCATATTCTGGTATTCTGATGATTGGTTTGGTATTCTTCAATCACTGATCTGATATTGCTCACCTTCAGCAGTCATCTTGATCGGAAAACAAAGAATGATGGAATTCAAAACTATTCCTTCCAATGCTCAAAATCTGTAAGTTTTCCAGAATGTTATGCATAATGTTAATGAATTTTCCTTCCTGCAGGCATCCCCTTTTCTGTAGTTTGCATACTGTATTGAGATATTATTAACTTTCATGACGATGATCCGTCTCATCAAAGATCTCCTCCTGCATAAACCAAAAGAGTGAGGGCATATTAACCTATTATCTCCTCTGCAATTTAATAGATGAAAATTCAGTAGAAAAAGTTTATTCAATTACTTGCAAAAGCTCTTCAATGACATCTTCCAGTGTTATTATGCCAATAGCTTCCCCATCTCCTGTGGTCAGAGGGAGTGAATCATCATTGATTTGCAGTATTTCTGAGTGGAATTCTCTTGCCCATTTCTTGCTTTTTGAAGATGCTCTCTCTAAATTCCCATCTAAATTCTTCCACTTCTTGAGTTTTCTTTTGGTTGGTAGACATTTTCCTCGTGGATGATGCTTTTCACAATCGATGTCCACCCTTACATCTCTGTCCAATTTTTCACTTGCTGTTTGCTCTGTTTTGTTGTTCTGCTTTATAACAACAGCCATATGGCTGTGACCTTTCTGAAACTCATTTAGTATGTCATATAAAGGCATTGTCTCAGGTACCCTAACACACACAAAGGAAAACATGACAGGAAATCTTAATGTCAGTCAATCTGACTAAGCACTTAGTTTAGCAGAAAACAATCCCATCACTTTCATAATATTTTGGGGATTCTGCAGCCGCATCCGCAGTCTAGGACTGGTGTATATGATGCTTAATGGATATTCATCTAGCAAGTCATAACATTTGGATATCACAATAGTAGGTCTAGTTCTTGAATTCTAGTTTAGGAAATACATTCCTTTCATAGTTAAGTAAACTACCTTGGAATCCTGCGAATTGTGATGTTCTTGACAGGCACCTCATCTGCTGGATTGATGGTTAACAAATTCTTCACCTATCATTAGAATTTGATCATTAGTTGCTTTACACATTTTGACAGCAAAAGACTTTATTTGACTGATTGGCTGAGAATATAACAAGAGTCAAGAGATATGGGTTTGCAGCAAGACTTTTGAAAATTCTCATATAGTGCTGAATAATTCAATAGAAACTAGTCATATTACCAAAATAAGTCCAATTATGTTTTCTAAACACTCATGGTAAACAGGAACCCTGCTATGCCCCTTCTCCAGAATCAACTTCATCAAATCCCTGCATATTCTTGGATTGCAAATAGTAGTTAATGCACCTAATTGAAGCATTGCTGCAAGGGAATAGCTAGTAAGTAAATGCAACTTAATTTTCTTTATCAAGTCTCTTCTTAGTTCTTACCTATCCAATTTAGCATTGATATTGATGGCAAAAGTTTCAGATATAGGAGTCATTGCATCCATTGCTGTTTTCTCACTTAGTTCAAGTGCTCCTGCAATAATCGTTGTCTCATCACGCGTCAATTCTCCCCCTTTGCCAGCCTATGCAAAATATCAGAATTCATCACTTTGCTATAAAGGGAGGGAAAAGATATATATTGATCGATTGGATGTATATATAGTTTAAGGACCTAATCATTACCTCATTACCATGCAAATCAACAAGTGTTTTCAATTCAGCACGGCGAAAAAGAGCTTCATGCCCTTTCCCCAAGACAAGGTCTAATAGCTAACAGAACAGAAGCAATAGCCAATATAGTCAAGATATAGAACAATTAAGACAGAAATGAGAAATTTTTCCTAGTGCAATTCACCTTGCTAATTGGATATGCAACTGGAAAACAAATCCAAACTAGAATTTGAACTAATGGAGCAACCTTTGCACCAATTGCTAAACCATATCTGGTACAAACTGCTTGGGGTACAATCTGGATTAAGAAAATGAATCCAAAGATGAATGTTCCAGAAAAGTTCAGACAAATTAACCTTAACATGAGACAGAACCTGAAAATGAAACGAAACTAACCTCTCCAAACAGAAGTATTAGGGTGACTGAAATAAGAACAGCTCCCCAAGCTGATACCAAGGTGTCTAGAAAGACTGGAAGAGCCTGTAAAAAACAGCAATTCAAGTGGGAAAAGTAGATAGAATTGTTAGAACATGAAAATTTTCAAAAGAATCCCTTACCTCCATAGCTGCAGCATTGCATATTAGTAAAGTGCAGAGAAGCAAATGCTGTCTTCTAACAACTGGAAGTATTTTTGCTGTCATAGAAACAACAGAAACCATTAATTTGATGAAGAAGAAAAAGAAGAGGCAACTTATTTTACAAAATTAAAGAGTGGGTATATATAGGAATAGGAAGATTATTACTTGCATGTTTTCTGTCGCTAGGTGTTCCAGACTTGGCAAGAACTTCAAGGTCGACAAGGCTCAAAGACATGAGCCCCATCGTCAAACCAGACATCAACCCGGCAAACAACACGAGTCCAGCAACTATGATGATTCGAATGAAGAACGCAGTTTCGCAGCAATGGTACTCTACTGCCATTCCTGTCTTTTGTTTTTCTCTTTTGTGTCTGATAAGAATTCTTTATGTAAAGATATGAAAAACAACACTGTACATAGGTATGAAACTAAAAGTGAATATGAATGAATGAACTTATTCGACAGAATAAAATCTAAAATTCGGCTCTTGTCAACTGAATTATCTGGAAGTTCAACCTTTTCTATTCTCTTTTTCGGCTTCCTTCAAAAGGAAGAGACATTGAAAAGATGATCAAGACAAGACAACAATGTGATTTTCTCTGTTGGAAGTTGCAACACTCTCCCGAACTCTGTTTCAGTTCTGTTACGCCCAGCCAAATTCTGCCAAATATTTTATTCTGTTACATATTAATATCAATAATAATAACAAATTAATCACGGTATACATAATTTAATTTTCTTCTATTCTATTTGCAATTCTGATAAAGAGAGAAAGAAATTTCAACCCAGATCCTCTCTCCCTTACCACTTTAAGGTGTTTATTTTTTGTACATGAAAGAGTTAAGTAATTAAGTTGCTAATTCCATTGATTTGGAATAAGTAGTATTACTTGCAAAAGGTTATTTAGCCTTTAGGGATGCTTAAAGGGCTTTTTGTCCCACTGACTTTCTTTCTTTTGCTACAATTGCATTAGACACATTAAAGGGTGTTTGATTCTTTGCTAAATGGGTTTAATCCCACAATGACATTAAGTCTAGACTTTAGGTTAACTAGAAACATCCTTATCATATCATGACTCATCAGAAAGAAGTTTCTTTAATCCAAAAAGGGGGAAAGGGAAGGAAAATAACAGAGCTTCCTTAGGTTCAAATGGAAGGTTCTTGAATTTAATGTTACATTATGCTTCCTAAGTTTCAATGGGATTGTCAAAATAACACCAACTTTTACTTTTTTTAGATTTAGATATCTTTATTTGCTAGTTAAATTACAAGCTCTTTATGGTGCAATACATGAAGGATCCACTCAGATTATATAAAAAATTGTCATGCCACCTAGGATATGCAACAAAAAGGTAAAGTGTGGCTGCGAATATGACCTGCAATTTGATAAAATTGGCCAAATATAATGTTCTAGGCAATAGGCATCTCGTTCTTACCATTGAAAAACATGGCTTGTGGATTTGATGACATTATTCTCAGAATTATTCCTTCTTAGAATCAGAATCAGGTTAGCTCACAACTTGGTGGGACTCAACTTTCTATTAAGATGGCCATCGCATTGCTTCATGAGAATTAAGCAACATATTGAGTTTGAATATGGGAAAATAGGCATTAGGATGATAAATTATTACATCGTCATACATGTTTTTTTTTTTAATTAAAGGGTACAATAAAATTAATTAAAGAATCGTCATACATGGGCCAATAAAATTGCGACAATTCATATATTTTTCTACAATTATTAAAACATTATTATCAATGTTTTAAATGTCGGGATTTATCCAGTAAATCTCACCTAATGAAATTTGGGGGCTAAAATTGATGCTAAATTTGTGCCTAAAATTTAGAAATAATTTTGAATTGTGAAAATTTTATCGGTCGGAACTAGGATAATCGAGAAATTATTAGGTGGGACGGATCCACCACGTCATCCATGAGACCAACCAATGAAATCTTACTATGTCAAATTACCTCCTTAAACTTAGGCACAATTTTAGCCCAATGTTTAGCCCCATTTTAAAATAAATCCTCTATAAAGGGTAAGTCCCCAAATTTGAGATATTAATGGGATAGGATTTTAGAAAATTGATGAGTTGTCTTAATATCATTGGTTGGTCCCATAGATGACATGGTGGGTCCGTCCCACCTAATAATTTCTTCATTAAAAGGACTTATTTTTAGTTGAACTGAAGTGACATAACTTGATCCCAGATCAGTCGAGATCCAAATTGATGCCGAAGATTTGTACTAAAGACCGTTCAAGCCCAATAATGCTAATGGGCCACACTACCTAAAAAAATACACATACTCGTTTTAATCTTAAGGAACTCTTTGGGCCTCAAAGCTCACAACTAGGCACCAATTCAATGGTGCTTGGGTTGAATACGGACCCGTAAACTAGGAAATGGGCTCACAGGGTTTAGCCCTATAACGCTAAAATCTGAGCCACTCTTCTCCGCAATGCGTCCCTGTCCGGTGCGTCGGTAACGGTAACCGAAACCACCACGATCACCCAAAAGAGAAAGAACAGAAAACTCCTTCAAACTCCCCAAGGCTTTCCAATTCATTACAAACTAGAAATAGAAAGCTAACATTTTCCAAGAAATGTTAAGAGTCTTATCTTTGTCACGAACTTGTCTCAGGTCACGATGTCAGTCCGTTCCAAACCAAACTTATTATCCTTCATCATTTTCCGTTCTCTCTTCGCCATACTCAACTTTGAAGGAACAAAACAAGGGCGCCGAAGTCGAACAATACACCGCCGTTTCACTATTCAACAGGGACCCAACCGACCCACCTCGGCTCTTCCTCGTCCAGCCTCGTCTCCGTCCCGCTTCTTTCTTGCAGGCCAAGCTGAACGAAGCTTTGTGTCTTGCTAATTCGCTCGAGGAACAGCGTGATGGATACTTCGACACTGATTTCTTCGAGAAGGAATTGCCCCCTCATGTTGTTGTCCAAAACCCTTCTCTTAAATCTTCCAAAATCCGCGCCGGTATGTAACATTAATTTTACCTCATTACTTGTTTATAAAAAGTGAAAGGAGAAAAAAAATTGGTGTGAATTCAAAGGTATAAATTTTCAACAATTAAAACTTGGAATTTGTTTAATTCTGATCAAACCATGAGTTTTTAAGTTTTATTATAGAAGAGGGCCTTACTTTTCGTACTTGATTCAGTTTTGGCTTATGTTTGTTGCTTAAATGCGTTTAATTTGATTCATTGCTCTTTTCTTTTGAATGGTTTTTTACACTGCTTTAATATTTTTCTTGCATTCTGTTCTGTTATATTTCAAGACACGTATTTTGGACCTGGAACTGTGGAAACCATCAAATGCCATTTGAATAATGTTGAGTCCAAGGCAAGGAGCTTCCTTTACATCTTTCTTTTTGTGTTCTTCATCATGAGCGTATGATTTTCTTGCAACTTTGGAAGCCTTATCTATTATCATATGATTTTACTAGGGTGAAGTTGATGCTGTTTTTGTCAATACCATCCTGTCTGGAGTACAGCAAAGGAATTTAGAGGCAAGTAGTGGCTGCCTAATTCTCTCATCTATTGGAGGCAGGGGAAACTCAAGCTATATCCCATGTGTTTTAATAATATATCTTTTCTTGTTTGGCATTATCAATGACAGCGTCTTTGGGACAAACCCGTCTTAGATCGAGTGGGCCTTATAATAGAAATATTCAATGCTCATGCACATACAAAGGAGGCAAAGTTACAGGTACTGTTCCTGGCTTTTCTTGGCATCACATTGGATTTTGAATTTCAATGTTCTGTCTCTCTGAAACTGGTTTGTCCACTTATTTCTTCAACTCTTTTTGGGTGGGCGATTCCTATGGATGTTTTGCAGGCAGAATTAGCAGCCCTTATGTACAAGAAAAGTAGGCTTGTTCGTGTACGTGGACCTGGCGGACGCTATACTTTTGGAGGTGCGGGAGAAGCTGAAGTTGTTAGTGCAAGAGGGTGAGTCCTGAATTTCTTATAGAATAAGTCTAGATTGTAAAGCTTGTGAGACTTGTCTCGTCATCTTCTCTCTCTTTTCCCTTCCCTCAATATATTCATCAATCATGCTCATAAATGCTTGTGGAAATTTCCAATTCTTTGAATGATTCTGACTATGCATAGACATTGATTGCAGGAGAGGAAGTGGGGGTCGTGGTTTCATCAGTGGTGCTGGAGAAACTGAATTGCAGCTTCAACGTCGAAGGTTTGCTCTTTATACTAATTTTGTACAGATCTTTTTGTAACAATCTTGTGTGCAAAATTATTGTATGAACCTGTCTCAGGTACTTAGACTAGTACGGAGATTTGATGAGTTTGTTTGTGATAGCTTTTGTTGGGTTGTTATGAGCCCATGAGCGCAACTGTTTGTTTTTGTGATTCTTGTTCTATGTGTTGGAATTTCGTTTCTTGATGAACAATATCTCTTTTCTTTATTATTCTGCTACTGCACCCCTTGCCTCCCTCCGTAGACGAATACTATAATTAACAATGCTTATACTTCTGATTTTTCAGCTAATGGGTGCTTAGACTATTTTACTTTAGCATGGTCTCATTTTTATATTCCTTTCTTTCTAAGATGGTAATAAGAATGAAATACTTGTTCTTTATTAGAGGTCTCAAGATGTATCCATAATCACGTATGTTTTATCGATTTCTTTTCCTTTGATCCAAATTTGGATCTGATTACTTGGATATTGCATGTTTCAATCTCTACAAGATAATGTTTTTTCTATTCCTCAATATGAAGTAAAACTTTATACTTGTTATGTTGCTATGTCGTCATAATTTATATTAACTGTCTGTGTGTGTATATGTTCAATGACTGGAACTTATTCTCAGAATCTTGGAACGTCGGAGTCATTTGTTAGCCCAGATTGAAGAGGTTCGCCGTACTAGAGCTGTGCAACGTGCAGCTCGCAAAAGGCGAGGTGGACTTGATGGTCAAGGATTAGCTACTGTTGCTGTTGTGGGGTACACAAATGCTGTAGGTGGCCAAAATCTGACCAAAGCTGCACTCTGTTGCTAGCATAAAAACAATTTAAGATGTCTTATACTTTCATTTATTTTTCTCGTGCTAACATTTACCTCTTCTCTCATTTAACAGGGCAAATCTACATTGATTAGTGCCCTCTCAGATAGTGATCTGTATAGTGACGCAAGGTATATATCCTTCTTGTTGGTTGAAATTAGTTTTCTTGTTATTATAAATTAAAGTGTAAATGTTTTTGCCTAATTGGAGGCATTGACTTTGTGCAGATTGTTTGCAACACTGGATGCTAAATTAAAAAGTATTATTCTTCCTTCAGGGTGAGATGATCTGCATCAAATCTAATTATACATTCTCTAACAATTGATGAGAAAGAATACAGTCTCATGCTTTGTCTATATAATTATGCATACTAATTCAGGAGGAAAGTGCTTCTTAGTGATACTGTGGGATTCATATCAGATTTGCCAGTGCAGGTAACCGAGAAACATGTGTATATATGTGTCGGTGATCCTTTTTGGCTTTCTTTAGTGTTTTTGACGTAGGGAATTTGCTTTGTAGTTGGTGGAAGCATTTCATTCAACCTTGGAAGAGGTTGTAGAGGCTGACCTCCTTGTGGTATGAACGTGATACCCTGTCCCAACCCCTCTCTCCCTGTTTAATTTTATAATTTGTGGGCTTCCCTTATCTACTTAGACAAGCAGATTCTTAAAGTTTCTTACCTTATAATCATCTTTTGTCAATCAAAGTGGAGTAGGAATTGTTAGCGATGGTTCTAGAGTTTCTCAGTCCCCCTTGTTTCTAGTGGAGCTAATTTCTACAGTGAAGATCAAAAAGAAACTCAGACTTACACATTGATGTGGTGCTGAAGCAAGGAACCTAGGAAATGAGTTCCAAATAGATTCCATTCTGAAAAAATTGAAAAGGCAGTATTTTGTTTAAAGAGTGTTGGTATCTGCCTTAGTCTTTTCTTTTTTTCTTTTATCGAATTTAGCCCAATGGCTTATTTACACTACCTAGGAGCACTTGTGTTGCCACAACTCCTACTTCCCTGATATATCCTCTCTAAGAACTTGGTTTATTATGCAAATCTTACTACTTTATACTATATGTCATTGTTTTAAGTGATCAACTTCTCACTTAATTTTTCTTGATGATCAAGCAGCAACAGTAAATACTAAGCTCTGAAGCACAAAGATGATTAATGTAGTCTCATATGCATCCTGATTCAATTACTTTTTCTTTATGTACACAGTTTTATATGAAATTACCTCTTGATTCAGGGAAATCAGGATTGCTGTGTACTTTAGACAACTTATGATTTCTCAATTATTTCTACAGCATGTAATAGATTGCACTGCACCTAATCTTGAGGAGCATCGTTCCACAGTGTTGCAAGTTCTTCAGCAAATTGGAGTTTCAGAAGAGAAGCTTGAGAACATGATTGAAGTCTGGAACAAGGTATTAAAACTCATCTGTTACCTCTCCTATCTCCAAATATGTTAAAGAAGAAAAGAATCTATTCTAATTTTGCAATCTGCTCAGATTGATTACAAAGAAGAAATGGGTGCTGATGAATATATGGATGATGATGAAGATGCTGAAATGAGCGATTTCTCAGGAGCAGAAGATGGCAAGACTAACAATTCTTCAGAAGAAGAAGACTGTAAAACAGCATCTGAGCTATTAGATGGGAAGTCAGTTGATAATCAAGTTGATGGCAATGTTGATGCTGATGATAGTGATTTATACAAGCCTTCACCTGGAGATCGTCAAGAGACCATGGATGACAACCAAGGTGATATCTCAGATGGCTGGCTGTTGTCAGGTGACGACTCTGCAGATGAGTACTGGAATACCCCTAATGAACAACAAACTGAGACCTCTAGTGTTTGGAGTGTGCAAAAAGATTCTCAAACTCACTCTCAGCATGTTCCACACGTCAAAGTATCTGCCCTAACCGGAGTTGGCCTGCAAGAATTGTTGGAAATTATCGGTGACAGGCTTAAGGTGCAAGATGACAAACTCAAGTCTCAAAAGGCAGTAGAAAACAATATTTTTGATCGAAAATGGAGGCCCCCTCGTAAAGAGGAAGAAGCGGTAGCAGTTGATCAATAATAAAAATCCGGTAATTCTGTGTTTTTCCTTCACTCTGCCGATTAGTATCAGCCATATCACACTATTGCAGCATACATTTGAAGAGCCATTGTGGCATGGATAAGGAAATGATTCTTTTCCCATGGTTAATAAATAGGGGAAGAATCAAGAGCAGGACGCTTTGTAAGAATTGAGGGATCTCCTAAGCAAGTTGTTTTCAGCTGCATACAGCAAATATATATACTCAGTCTTATAAACGATGTCTTCAACAGAATCCTTACTTATAGTATACTTAAAGTAGTCACATAACTGCCTTTTATGCAGTTCCTTCCCTTTGTGATGCAATTTTGTAACCTATTAAAGACATAAACTGCCGAATCTTAGGATTTGCAGAAGCCAAAGTGTTTATTAACTTTTCAAGATACAAGTGAGTTTTTTTTTTTTTTTGGGCTGTAAGATACAAGTGAGTTATAGGCTTTGAAAATGAAATAAAGACAAAATTCAGTGAATAAAAAAATTCCACCTACTTGGCATCAAACGACGTCGTGTGCATCACCGACGCGCTAATAACTGTATCGAACAAGCGCGCCGTATTATGTCGACCCATTATCGAAACAAAATAAATACAGACTTTTTTTTATAGACAAAAGGAAAACAAACAGAGAATCCAATCCAAGTTGCTTTGCTTAGCTTTCACACTTAGATTTTATTAGTAAGTTATAATTACACTTAGTAGGAAAAAAAGCAGAAAAATTGGTTTAAAATCCAACACATCACTTACAAGTTACAACCTTAGTGAGTGTTAGAAGAAAAAAAGCGAAAACAAGGGGACAAACAAAACAACACTCTCCACAGATCTAAGATCCAAATGCTCATTTCTTCTTCTAAAGCTTAAAGGTGAGCTTCCCTCTTATATCTTTCCTCCATTTTTATCTTCCATTTGAATGTTGAAGCTTTCTCTTGCTTTGGATCTGTTTTGATTCTTCATTTCTCATTTTGATTGTTTGGCTTTTAATCTAAAAAGCTGATTATTTGATGAAAGAAGCTAACTTTTTCCTTGTGTGTGTCTAAATCTGTTGCTTGTTTGGTACAGTGTGTAAATATAAACTAGTGATAAAGCCAAGAGTTTTAGAAGTGAGTAGGCAATCATGTCAAGAAGGCAAGTAGGTTCCACGCGCCGCTTTGTTGATAGCGGAAACTTTCCTTTCGCCGGTGCTTTACATTCCAAATCCCGATCTTCTCCCATTTTATCCATTGGTCTTGTTGTTGTGGTATATCTATCTTATCCATATCTTTTATTTATTTTTTTTTCTAAAGAATTATAATTTTTATTATTATTATCTTTTTGAAAAGGAAATTACTGAAATTTTCAAGTTATTTAATTTACTTACAGGGAGCAATCCTTCTTATTGGCTATGCCTATAGTGGTTCAGGTATTCTCACTTTATTCTATTCATTTTATTAATTATGTTTACCGGAATTTCTTAAATGGATTTACTTGCGTTATTGTTTGATGTATGCTAATCTTATTACTTCAATTTGTTGATCATAGGTAAATTCCGAGGTGAAGCAGTTAGCCGGATCGAAGGTAACTTTTCTTTTATCTTTTTCCTTATTGGATTTGATATTTACAGTGAAATTAACTTGTGAGGCTACTTTTGTTTTTATATGATTCTTATGAGTGTATTCGTTTGATGTATCTTTAGAGCTACTTAACTTAATTACTTAGTGGATTCACTAATGCTATTATGTTTGAGGATAAATTACATGTACCATATGATGAATTACATTCGAAAATAATGATGAAAGTTGTATTCTAATGTTTTCCATGACATATTTATGCTGAATTTGAAATCAATCAACTCTCGCAAACTTCAAGTTTCCAATTGCAATTAACCTTAATGATTTGGGAACATCATGCATTGTTTGAGCATGTACATAAGATTGCTAAGTTCAATCTTGATGATATTTTGGAATCAAATCTGGGCTTAGAGGCCTGTTTCAGTATCTCATTCTTGTCAGCATCACACTTTTTATGCTATTACATTAGAAGAATCCTCACCAGTCATTGTGACATTTTGCTTGATTGCATCTTAGAGGAAGAAAAGTCATCTTTCTTTTAGTTGTTGCTTGAGGAATAAAATGCATAGCAGAAGTGGTTACATGAGGTAGATATCATTTGCATGTCCAGTGATAAGTGTAAGATTGCCAGTATGTTTTCAATTATGTGTTATTCCCTTGCTTTGGAAAGATTATATTTTATGAAGTGTAATGGTCCAAAATTAATTAGTTTCTTGGTACTTTTTGTAGGTGACTATTCATGCACATTAGAAGTTCAGAGGGCAATACCTTATTTAAAGAAGGCATATGGTGACAGCATGCACAAGGTTTTGCACATTGGCCCTGATTCCTGTTCAGTGGTCTCTAAACTTTTGAAAGAAGAAGAGACTGAAGCCTGGGGTGTGGAACCTTATGACATCGAGGATGCTGAAGCAAGTTGCAAGAGTCTTGTGCGCAAAGGCATTGTACGTGTGGCAGATATCAAGTTCCCTCTTCCTTATAGGCCAAAGTCATTTTCTCTTGTTATTGTGTCAGATGCCCTTGATTACTTGTCTCCGAAATACTTGAACAAGACACTTCCTGAGTTGGCAAGAGTGGCCTCTGATGGTCTAGTTATCTTTGCAGGTAATCCCTTGCCCTTTTACTTGTGTATAAACTATAAGTTACTCAATTGGAGAAAGTGCTTGTATAAGTTGCCCTTTCATTTGCTTATGACAATAACTGGTTGTGGTCTGGTAAAGTTGAAGTATTGTCATACATCCCTTACTCTTGGTTTTCTTTGTCAGCAGCTTTTCTTCCCTCATCACATTTTATCTTTTCTTTTGGTTTATTTGATTTTTAACAGCATGGATTTTCTTGTTCAGGTTACCCTGGTCATCAGAGGGCTAAAGTGGCAGAATTATCCAAATTTGGTCGGCCGGTTAGTCTCTCCCTACTCTTTATAACGTAGCATTTGATCATAATATGTTCAATCCCTATCTACTGGGATTTGGAATTTCAGATGGCCACAGTATATCTCTCAACTTTCATTCGATCAAAGTGGGCACACAATACACATAGTTTTTGTTTCAGTTTATCTTGCTATTAGATATTCATATAATCGTATCCCTGTTAATATTCAGTTGGACTTTCAATTACAGAATAAATAGTTGATCTGACTAAAGTGTTGAGGTGATTTCTATTGTGATTTGTTGGAACTTTAAGTTTGACCCTATCATTGACATGTCTGTTACACTTGTGAAGGCTAAAATGCGGAGCTCATCTTGGTGGATTCGCTTTTTCGTCCAGACTAGTTTAGAAGAAAATGAAGCTGCGATCAAGAAGTTTGAGCAGGCTGCCTCAAAGAGGTCGTACCAGCCGGCTTGTCAAGTGTTCCACCTCAGTCCATACCATTGATATAAGAGAAATTCATCAAGATCAATTTTTCTTTAGTTCTGTTTGTAACTCGTTGAAGGCAAAGGTAAAAATATCTTCAGCATCATATGAAATATAGCCTGTCGGGTAAACTAAATTTGTTAGACAAAAGATGATGATACACCTAGTGTTGTGCTCTTAACATTACAATATTTATTAATTTAATTGGTTGGAAATTTACGTTTATTATAATCTAGATGTTTCACTTTTTTCTATTTAGCTGAATTCTTCTTTTTTACCTGGGCTGTTGGCATTGTACCTTTAATTCTTCCCAGACAGGAAAATAAACATTTCATCAGAGCTGTTATTAATTTTTTCTTATATCCAAAACAAAACAGAATGAATAGAATTTCATCACAACAGCTCCGTTAGACAATCATATATAAGCAGCAGAAAGCATCTATCCATTTGTTTTATAACCATCTATCCAAAATAAGTTGGATTTTTGTATAACATCTTTCATAATTGCCATGGTTTACAAAAGTTGCAGAATAGGTTACAATATCTATCAGCCTGAATTCTCGAACACATGCTTGACAAAAATTTGATATAGTATCCGATTTTGAGGTAACTGGCAATGAGTCAAAGGTTCAAAGCATTACCAATAATCCCCACAAGAACACCGCCCATCTTTGAAGCAATGAAACCGATGCGTATCCCTTACAGTGATTTCCCTCCCAGAAATGGCAGATATATACTTGATTGCATTGTGGCAGTCCCCACAGATTCTCAGGTTTTTAATCACGAGTAAAGGCTCCCCTGCTTTTGTTGAAAGCAGCCCAAATGCAACTGCTAGCTTCTCGCTATGGTGACTTAATTTTAGCTCCTTCTCCCCAGGCTCTATTTCATCATCCTTAACCAAAGTCCATCTTAGATCTGGAACATAGCCAGCTTGCTTAATCTTCGTGCTAATCTCCTCCAAGTACTCGTAAATTTCTTTGATCATCGGGTGTGAAATATCTTCGGCCACGAACACGTGAATTCTTTTATTCACCTCAATCCAACTACATCCTGGTTTCTTCCTTACACCTCTGTTTCGCATAAGCTTTCTAACTGTAGCCACCTCTTCCCATTTTCCAGTGCTGGCATACATATTTGCTAGCATGACATAAGGTACAGCATTTGAAGGTTCCAGCTGAAGAATCTGGTTTGCAGCCTCAGATGCCAGTTCTATGTCCCCATGCATTTTAGAAGCACCAAGCAGAGCAGCCCAACCAATTGAGCCGGGGCTAAATGGCATTGTCTCTATAAGCCTCTTAGCTTCACTTAGTTTGCCTGCTCGACCCAAAAGATCAATCATGCATGAATAGTGTTCCACTTCTGGTTCAATTCCAAATTTCTCTTTCATAATGTTGAAATACTTCTGACCCTCCTCAAGTTTTCCTGTATGAGCACATGCTGAGAGAACAGAGATGAAGGTTATACTCGTAGGGGAAATATTCTGCTCCAGCATCTGCTCGAAAAGAAGTAATGATTCCATTCCAATCCCATGTTGTGCATAACCAGCAATCATTGAATTCAAAGACACTGTATTATGCTCTGGCATCCTATCAAATAAACGTCTTGCATCTTGAAGATTTCCACATTTCGAGTACATAGTAACAAGGGCATTATTGACTTGAACTCGATTGGGGATTTCGGCTTTGATTGTAAGTGCATGAATCTGTCTGCCCTGAGAAGGTGATGACAAGTTGGAGCATGCACCGATTACACTCACAAAGCTACAGTCATCAGGGTGATAACCAACACGTCGCATCTGCTGGAAACACTGAAGAGCCTCCTCGGAGAGTTCCTCGTTCATCGAATACCCGCCAATCATAGTGTTCCAAACAACTAAATCCGGTTGAGAAACCTCTTCAAACACTTTCTTACAATCTGACATACCATCTCCACACTTTGAATACATATCAATCAAACCACTTCCTATGTGAGCATTTTGATGAAAGCCAGTCTTAATCAACATAGCATGAAACTGAACCCCTCCTATCAAGTCCTCTAAACTAGTAAATGCCGTCAAAACACTAGCAAAAGTAAACATATCAATACTAAATCCTCTGCTAACCATTTCCTGAAACAAAGCCAATGCTTTTGCTCCCTCTTTATGCTGCCCATATGCCACGATCATGGAATTCCAGGACACTTCATTTTTACACTCTCCCATCCCATAAAACACCCGCTTCGCCTCTTCTAAAACACCCTGTTTACTATAGCACGAAAGCAACGCATTATTAACCGAGGCATTTAAATCAAACCCACCAACAACCACAAAGCAATGCACCTGCCTAGTCAAAAACACATCTTTTAAAGAAGCCGTGATCACCCCAGATAAAGTAAAGCCATCGATTTCAAAACCCAACTCTCTCATATTTTTAAACAACCCCAATGCAGGTTCCGTCTGACCACAATCTGCATAAGCAGAAATGAGAGTGTTATAAGAAACAAGGTCCGGTTGAGGAGTTTGATCGAACAGTTGATGGGCGATGAAGGGGAGGGATTCTTTGGCATAGGCGGCGATGATGGCGTTGAAAGAGAAGGTATTGGGGTCTTGGGTTTGGTAAAAGGCATTGTGGGCAGCGGTCAAACGGCCGCATTTGGAGTAGAGGAGGATGAAGTGGTTGGAAATGTAAGTTGAAGAAGGAATGAGAGATTTGATGTAAAGAGTGTGGAGGGATTTGCCTGTTCGAAGGTTTCGGTCGGTTATGCATGTTTTCAACAGGTTGCGGAAGCTTTGGATAGTCCATGAGATTTGGGTCATTTACCAAACTGTTTAAAGAAATGGCCGAAACTTCATTCCACATCGTCTACTTATTAAGTCCAATGGCATAGTAACCATTTATAGCCTGGGCTACCCAGCAAATATAGGCCATAATTTAGAACTTGAAAGCATTTAAAGTGTAACAAAAAAATTGAAAAGGCAATGAAGCAATGAAGTTTGGGCCATTGTTTTATTGGGTCTAAATGGTTAATTCACTCATCAAGCAATGAAGCAAACGAAAATGTGTTAAGCAAATTGAATAGAGACATCAAAGTCGTTTTTATTTGAGGGTCATGTTCAAGTTTCCCAAATCAAAAGGAAAAAACAACTAATGGAAAAGAAAGCATAATAAATATATAGGTCAAGGCCCATAACAAGTTGTTACAATGTGGAATTGGTCAATTTCGGCTTTAAAGTCGTTTTGGGGGTCCTTGAATTCCAAGAGGGCCAAATGGCCCTTCAATTTGTGCACCCATTCATGATTAACATTGTTTTCTTCCCTCTTGACCTCCTCTATAGTTTGTATGAAATTAAAGTTGTAATTTTGTATGAAAAATAGTAAAGAAGAATTAAAAAGCTTGAATTTTAGAGAAATTAAGAATACCCTTTAATTCCTTTACTAATTTATCAATCGGTCCTATAGTATTCTCCTCTTCTCCATATATGTATATATAATTCAGTACTCTAAAAGAAAACACTACTAACTCGTTGACTCCCTATCATTAAAACCAAGTCTCTTACCAACCATTATCATTTAATTTTGTTCCCTCGCAAATAGGTCAAGAAGAAAGGAAAATCTCCTAGCTAGCTAGCTTCTCATTTCAATTTTTGTTTTGGCTCTTTTAGATCTCCAATGGGCCACATATATAGCTATAGGGGACAAAAATGTATGTTCATTAACTTAAAATTATACAATCACATGAAAACCTTGCATAAAAGCAAAGGATAATGACAAGTGACACCTCCAAGTTACTATACTCTTAGGCCTTAGCTCAAAGAAAGCAACTTCTCTAGTTCTAGTCTTCTAGAGTTATATTGAATATAGCGCAAAACTTTGGTCTCCAAGTGTTAATGCAATTCAGGCCCAGCATGCATGGCAAATGTAGGCCATAATATTAGCGCCGGGAGGCAACAAATTAAACAATCACTTTCAAGCTAGGCTGGAGAAATTACGAGTCTCTATCGAGCCCCCCTTGCAATCGAGGCAAGCCCCATGGCCTGGTTTTTGGATTCCACTGCTCCCAAATAATTAGAAACAGTCTCATTTTCTTTGATATGTGTGAGGAAAGTTATACACTCCATGCTCACACTGTTAACATCTCGACCCACTTGCATATAACTATGTCTATAATAGACAAAGAAAATTTCCCATTGGGTGTCTTTGGAAAGGAACACCCAAAGACTAAGACATGGTTTTTATTAATGGGACCATTGGGTCTTTCAATTTGTAGAGCAAAGTACAGCAAAAATCAGGAAATTTGGTCTACACTATACAGTGTGAAAAGTATTCAAGAGATTATTGAATTTCAATTGTGTATATTTATACTAATATGTTAGCTAGGGTTTATATAATTGTGAATTAATAAAAGAGCTAGAAAATGTTGCTTTCTAGTCATTTGTTGGATATCTTTGTCGTAAGGTCAATTTGGTTGATGGGCGTATTAATTGTGGGTGTGGTCATATTTCAATGAGTGATATATGAGAAGAATTTCTTCGTATAATTATTTTTTGGGACGTTTTCTCCCCTATATAGGCGAAGTTACCAGCAGAGTTTGACCTATAAAATTAATATATTGAGGTCAAAATTTTCCATCTTAACCTATAAGCTATAGTACTATATATATATATATATAGTATTTGATATTTCTTTGTTGTCTTTGATTATACTATATATTTACTCCGGAAATTTCTGGTGTTTTGGGTCCAACTATTTAACTATTTTTTGAGTATTTTCTGGTGCAACATATATAGTACTCATATAATTTATGGAAAGGGAGAGAGAATGGTTAGAAGTTAGAAAACAATCAAAACATTGGTGTAGTTATAGTATGCATGGGATATGGGGTCAGAGAATTGTTCCCTTGCCACCCTTGGTACTTGGGGAGCTGTAAAGTTATGAATATATATAATGGATTTTACTACTAGCTAGGAAAAAAAAAAATCGAATAAATAAATAAAGATCTAGTTATATATGGACAAAATTTTTAGATAAGTTTAATTACGTGTGTGTTTATGGGGTTGATGTGATTGTGATGAAGTAAAATCTCGACATATCACATTAAAAGTACCTAACTTAATTAGAAAAATATGACATGTATATATCATTTTCAATTTATTACTTATCATTATCAATTCGTTAAAAAGATTTAGAAGTAAAATTAACTTCATATTTTCTTTGAAAATAAACCTACATTTAGAAAAAATGTTTCTGTTTATGAACCTTATTTTAATACAAAAACCGTTACTTTTATTTAAACTACTAATTTTAACGCTAGCTTGGGTTACATTTGCCTTTAACGCTTGGATTTTGCTAAATCTTAGCGGAAAATTTTTTTGGATAAGAAGTTATAAGAACCGTCCAGCTCCAGCAGCCCCTTTATTTAAGGTTAAAGAAAACGAAGTCGAAATTATCCAATACTTATATCTTTACCTTAATTAATTAAGTTCTCGCAATATTTCTCTATCTTCATTTCCATGCAAAATTGACCTCTCATTCCTCCACGTACGTGCCTATTCAGATTCAATCCTAAAATCCAATTCCCTTTAATCATCATCAAGAAAATTAAAAAGCAACAATGTTTATGTATGAATATGAAACCTTAAGCCCCCCACTTTGAAAATTTGCATAGTTCAATGTTTCCACGACATTTATTCTTTGTTTTTCTTTAGATAACTGTTTTTCCAATGCCATGATGACTTTCCTCCAAAGTAGGTTTTGAAAAAGAAATCCAAATTTATCATTTTGAGGTCAGAAATCCAAGTAATATTTGGTTTGTGTGTATTCGAGAAAGAAGAATAAAAGAAGAAAATAAAAGAGATTATGCATGAGACTGATCACTTTATAATTATCATCATGAAGTTAGGAAATTTAATTGGAATTTACGTGTTTACGTGTGTTTTTTGTTCTATAGACGACTATAGGTACTATATATTGCTAATTATTTGCTATAATAAGGTATAGCTAAATTAAGTTGGGTATACGTAGTTTTCGTTGACCTCTCCATCTTCCATGGCAAATTTCCAAAGATAGTTGAAGAATTGGATATTATTACCTACGTCAAGCATCAATGTCATGAAGAAGAGACAAAGAGATCATTCATGAGAGGGTTGGGGAAGAAGGGACCTACGTTATTGAAAGCAAAGGTTTTTTTATATATGCAAATGGTGGGATCGATGGTCCATGGTTATGTCTCCTCGGAACCTTATGAGGAATGGAGTAACGTGCAATTTCCATGTTACTTGTCACCAATGGGATCGAGGCTAACCCTATTGGAGCCATTGGTCCCCCGAACCCTACATTCTTTCATTTACATATATATGCGCCTCTGCGGCCGAGAGGGGGCGCCCTCTCTGGCCTCTTGGTGGGGGCATCTATACAAGGGTTTCACATGCCCTAATAACCCTTCTCCTACTACACACCACGTGGCCTCGCTTCCAATATTATTTTTCCCACTCTATTGTGTAATTCTAACGTAAAAATTACATGGATTTAGGATGAGGTGTCGTATCAGACATAAGTACGTTATGTATTTTAAGGAATCTTTTATGTTATAACTTTTTGATATATCGTAGTGAATATCAGATATTGTAACGTTAAGATGTAGTGAGTGTTATTATAAGTAAGAGTCGAATTTAAAGTACTAACACATGGATAAAAAAAGGAAAGGCCAAGTGTAAATCAATGAGGGGATTTCAAATAAGATTATTTTTCCCACGATCTATTGTGTAATTCTAAAGTAAAAATTACATGAATTTAGGATGAGGTGTCGTATCTGACATAAATATACGTTATGTTTTTTAAGGAATCCTTTACTTTATAACTTTTTGATATCTCGTAATGATTATCAGATATTGTAACATTAAGACAGAGTGAAGTCGTGTTATTATAAGCAAGAGTCAAATTTAAAGTACTAACATGGATAAAAAGGAAAAGCCAAGTGTAAATCAATGGGGGGTTTCAAATAATATTATTTTCTCCACGATCTATCGTGTAATTCTAAAGTAAAAATTACATGGATTTAGGATGAGGTGTCGTATCTGACATAAGTATACGTTATGTTTTTTAAGGAATCTTTTACATTATAACTTTTTGATATCTCGTTATGATTATCAAATATTATTGTAACGTTAAGACAGACTGAAGTCGTGTTATTATAAACAAGAGTCGAATTTAAAGTACTAATATGGATAAAAAGGAAAAGCCAAGTGTAAATCAATGAGAGGATTTCAAATAATACTAAATTAAGACATAGATAAAGGAAGACAGAGGAGAGCATATGAAGCCAAAATTGAATTTGGCTTGTGCCCTTTATAAGGGGTAGCAGGTCGGGTTCATCTACAGCAATCCAATAATTTTCTTGCCCTCCAAAGATGATCAATTAAAACATAAACATCCCGTTTGAAATCTACTAATGATATATACACACATAATATATGATTTGTAATAATGTATAAAAAGATGAGTATTGTGAGTGCATATATTATAAACCAAATTACATTATTATTTTCAGCATTTCTATCGCTTCATGTCTTTGCTTGTCGATCCATGGCCATGCTCATGTTTCTTGAGCCAAATGCTTGTGAATTGCATCAATCAGATCAGTCTAGCCATTTCAGGCCCCATTTGCAGTATTGGAAGAAGGTTTGAGGGACCTTATTCAGAGAGCATTGTCCATGCTTAATTTACAAAACAATAATTTGGGTAATTAATAAATTGTTGTTGTTATATTAATTTGGTTAATTTTATAAGATAGATATATGTTCATTTATTAATTGTTGGGGACCGGCGATTAAAATTATTATGCATGGATTATTATTGTCACATAGCCATTTAATTTCTTGAAGAAACTATTGTCTTTATCAAGTCCACAGTCAATTTCTCTGCCATATCTTGTCACTTTCGTCAAGTTTTGACATTTCAATTCATATGTTCTCAGTAATTAAACTAAGTATTTAATTATAATTTAATCGTTTACTTGGGATACAAACATTTATGTCTCAACCTCTAAAATTTCCTCATCATCTCCTTTTCTCTTCTTGTCTGTTTTGAATCCCAGTTTTGACTTCATCAACAACCCACTCGAGTCCAAAGTCCACCTTCTTTCGGCTTGCATTTTTCTCAAGGAAATGAATTTGGTTAAATTGACTGATCTAGTGCAAGGATATAATTTAGTCATATTCAAAGTTAAATTAAGTCAATAAATTGCACATTCCTCTCTAAACTTCTAATGAGATTGATGATCAATTAATTACTAAATATATCTACAATATATATGGTCGGTTAAGTAGTTTCAAAGAATTTTTGATATCTTATAGTAAAATATAGGAGTATCTAGGTTTTGTTAACTTGTAAGACTAGTGAATAATTCATGGGCTTTATTAGTGTGCAATGTGATTGTCAATATGGTGAAAAAAGGTAGCTTAATTTGTTTCTGTCAAAATAAAACAATGAGACAATGGCTTTCCACGCAATAAATGGTCCCCCCCATATTGTAGTCTATAGCCTTATTAGCCTATGGTTAACTTCAACGTCTCTTACACTCCCAATAAACTACGTGATTATGACTTATGAGCTGTCTCTAAAACTTTTCATTTCTTTTAATTTTTCTTTTTAACAAATCGAGAGTGTTTTTGGAGTACTTTATATGAATATGAATAAAAGTAAACGTACGTAGTTGTCTCTGTTGGGAGACTCATCCATCATAATCAGGTACGCGACGCGGATCAGATCTGGATTAGTAACAACAAATTAGTCCTGATATCAGATGGGATATCAAAAAAAATATGAATAAAAGTACAATTTGATTGAAATATTATTGGAAGAACTTTATGTTTCATGTAGTTTCTACTTTCTATATTAAAAAAGATCAATTTCCACTTTCAAACTAATTGGATTTGAGATACCCTCAATTAAATGAATAAAATATAGTACTAAATAAAAAATAAAAACAAAAAGATATAGTAAAAATGCACTAATTAAAATCTGCGAGCGGAGTGCCACCTCACTAGTTCACTTCTACCCATTTCACCAACCTGCAGCTTTGCTTGCTTGCTAAATTTCTTCTATATGATCATTTCTAACTTTAATTAAGTTTTAACCCCAATAAAAAATGACATTTTAATTTTAATATAACTTCATAATGAATTGAAGTTCTAGTTAGTAGTTTCACTTTTGTTACTTATAACCTTTGCCCCATGTGATGATGACAGACGAAAACACAATTAGAATTCAGAAATCAGGTAGCTAAAGAAACAAAGGGCGGAACAATTGGTTAGAAGTTGTTAAGCAATAATTGCTTTGGGTTGATTGACATATCTCTCTCGAGCCATGGAGCTGCCCACTGATCACTTCTCCTCACCCTATCCTTTTTCATCATTCAAAGAAAGAGGAACAAAGATTTTAAGTATTTGCATACCAACCAATCTCCACCGTCCATGTGGTGGTTAATATTCAATATATCTTCAATGTTATACTAATATTTTATACATGATCTTGAATATATATATATAACAAAGTCCAAAGTTACATAAATTTTGACAGTCCATATATAATTAATAGGCCCCTGTACTTTGGAGACCAATTGATTGAGAATATTGTTATATTTGGAAAAAACAAATTTACCCAATCGAAAGTCAATCCCACAACAGGTAGGAAAAAAGGGTTTCTATGTTTTCTTAAATTGGTTACTTATTTCTTCTAGAGGGTTTATAATTTGAGATCTCTTTCATATAAATTTCAGCCTCTAATCAAATGTGAAATTCAATTAGAGTATAATTGAAACTATTATGAACTCATTAATGAACATTATAGCATCAATTAACGAACACGTTTTTCACTCGATGAAATTAAAGATTTCTAGTTTTGGCTAGTATTTTTATCATGCATGTTTTAATTAGTTGTCCCATACTTAACATTAATGGGTTTTGAACTTTGACTTAAAATTGGGAAATTATCCGTTTTATGAATTTGGTAGAAAATCTTGAACCAAAAAAGGAGCTGGAAATTAAGAAAAAGGAAAGAAATGGGAAGCCGGTTAAAAGGATTAAGCATGGTGGCCGACATGGGGTTTAATCTTAGATGGTTTAAGACATATTAAAGGGAACATATGGACCAGATTGCACACTATAGAGTCCAAGTTTAGGATGGACTTTGTGGGTCAGTCGTGCTATTTTCTTATTAGATTTGCTGTCGGTATGGCTCAAATTTTGCTTCTTTGTTTTCATAAACACATAACATTAAAAATAAAAAAACAAAACCCATTATTAGTACAAAATTAAAATGGGAAAATCTTCAACAAAATAAGGAAAAAAAAATAAAATTCTATGCCCCCTCTATTACCCCACTTGATTACCTTTGTAAATTAAACTTTGAGTATAGAAGATGGTTATGTCTCCTAGACGGTGGAGAAAAAGTGTTTACAAACAAACATTTTCTCTCTTAATAATTTAATATACTAATACATATAGTATATATAAACTATAATCTAATTAATTAATTAAAAGTCCTTGTCTCTAAATGGTCAAAAGCGTCGATTTGAAGTTGTCGTTTTAATACATTAATGAATTATTTTGTTTTTTTTTATATTATGGGTTTGGAAATAATACGGCTAAATTTTATATTTTCCTCCCTTATATATATGCCCATTTTGAGATAGACTTCGCCATTACCAACAACAACAATCAAAGTTTCTCTCTTCTTCCTCAACAACAACAACAACAATAACAACAACTCTCTCAAATATTCCTTCTCTCAAAACGTTTGGCTATTTTTTCTTCAAATATTGCTTTCACATCTATTCTTCTAAATCTCTCAAGCTTGATCAAAATTAGAAATTGATATCAATGGGGCTCTTGTCAAGAAAAGCCACGTGCAACTCTCATGGACAAGATTCTTCTTACTTCCTAGGATGGCAGGAATACGAGAAAAACCCATACGATGAAACCAAGAATCCCAAAGGAATTATTCAGATGGGTCTTGCAGAGAATCAGGTAAGAATCAAAAAAACAAAACAAACCCAGAAATGGAATATTCAAATAATGTACTTTTTATTACTTAAATTTCACTCTTTTCTTACATAATTTTTTTTTCCAGCTCTCCTTTGATCTTCTTGAGTCTTGGCTAGCCAAAAACCCAGATGCAGCAAGTTTCAAAAGAGATGGCCAATCCATTTTCAAAGAACTTGCTCTTTTCCAAGATTACCATGGCAATCCCTGAATTCAAAAAGGTAAGCAAAAAAAAAACTCCATTATTGTAGTACTGTTCTTCATTCAATTATTGTATATATATCTAATATTTTTGTTTTTTATAATGTTTTCAACAGGCATTGGTTGATTTCATGTCTGAAATCAGAGGAAACAAAGTAACTTTTGATCCAAACAACATGGTTCTCACCGCCGGTGCAACTTCTGCAAATGAAACTCTCATGTTTTGCCTCGCTGAACAAGGCGACGCTTTTCTTCTTCCTACGCCATATTACCCAGGGTATGCCCCTTTTACTAAATTTTAAGGAACAAATCTCTTTTATGCATGAAAATGCACGTTAACTAAATGAATTTTTTTTTTTTCTTAAACAGATTTGATAGAGATCTCAAATGGCGAACTGGGGCTGAAATTGTACCAATCCAATGTTCCAGCTCAAATCGCTTCAAAATCACAGAATCAGCCCTTGAAGAAGCTTATCAACAAGCCCATAAGAAGAATTTGAGGGTAAAAGGTGTCTTAATCACAAACCCTTCAAACCCATTGGGCACAACAATGTCACGAGCCGAATTGGACCTACTTATTAACTTCATTACAGCCAAAGAAATTCATTTAATAAGCGACGAAATTTACTCCGGAACAGTTTTTAGCTCCCCAGGCTTCGTAAGTATCATGGAAGTCTTAAAAGACAGACAACTTGAGAACACCGATGTCTGGGACAGAGTTCACATTGTTTATAGCCTTTCAAAAGATCTGGGTCTTCCTGGTTTTCGAGTTGGTGCAATTTATTCCAACGATCCCATTGTTGTGGCCGCCGCCACAAAAATGTCCAGCTTTGGCCTAGTTTCTTCCCAAACTCAATACCTCCTCTCCGCCATGTTATCCGACAAGAAATTCACTAAAGAATACTTATCCAAGAACAAAAAGAGGCTTTTGAAGAGACAGAACAAGCTCGTTTCCGGCCTCGAAAAAGCCGGTATCAGTATCTTGGAAAGCAATGCTGGGTTGTTCTGTTGGGTTGACATGAGGCATCTTTTGAGCTCCAACACTTTCGAAGCCGAAATGGAGCTTTGGAAGAGAATTGTGTACGATGTTAAACTCAACATTTCCCCTGGCTCTTCTTGTCATTGCACCGAACCGGGTTGGTTCCGTGTCTGCTTCGCTAACATGTCTGAAGACACGTTAAAGCTCGCCATGCAACGGTTGAAATCGTTCGTTGATTCCATGAACGTTAATGATAGCAACAAGAGCCATCAAGAATTGAAGAACGCGAGAAAATCGAGGTCCCGAAACAAATGGGTTTTCCGGCTATCGTTTCAATCATTCCATGATCGGGAACAAGATGAACGATGAGTCTGGTCCAAGAATTTTTCCAAGTGTGAACACATTGTTCATCTCTTGAACATAATCTCTCTCTTTTTTTTTTTCTTCTTCTCAAAGTTATAGTATATTATTATTTTTCTTTAATTTAGACAGAAAGAGAGTCAGAGAGAGAAACTGCACTCAGTCCATGTGGGATTTGTAGTGTGTTTAGTTTCACTTGTAAGTTACCAATTGCATTATGCAAATCTTATATATAGGATTCATCAAAATTTATATATATTATGATTATGATTATGATTAGTAGTAAAATAATTTGTGAGTACAAATTCAACATATAAACAAATCTTCTCATTCTATATTCTTTCAATTATATCATATGATGATATGAACAATATTTGTTTTTATATTAATAATGTAATTATACATCAATAAATTTGCTTCTAATAATAGTAAGACTGACATATGTCGCTGCATATACGGCTACGCGTATAGTTTTCCCGGACCGGCGGGTTGGACACGGTGACTTGATGAGGATATATTCATCAACTCGATGCCGATGTTTTGCCACTCTTTCCATTAATTGTGGCTCAACCGACCTTATCATGATCATCAGCAAAAGTTTTTATGGATGACTCTTCCATGAACGTTTTTTAAGCCGTATGAGAAGGGAATTCCTGAAATTATTTGCAAACGTTATACATTTTTTTTTTTTTGTCTTTGGTCTTTTCTTGTGTGTGTGGTCGTGGTCAGAGCCTAAAAGGAGTAAAAAAGGCATGAATGTTGGTATATTAGGGTTTCCCAAAATACGATCTTTGTTTTTATACTTTATTTATATTTATCTCTAGAGTTTCAAAGATTCCAATAAACTTATCTTCCGCCCCTACGGGGTGGTTCAGTGACAGAAAGCCGAGTGTAAGATTTACTGCAAGCGTGATCATGGTTCGAGTGTCTGAGTAAATGCAAGGTTTTTCTCACATAGACTCTTGCTTAGTTGCTTTGTTTCCACCTTGTGTTATAATCCATTATTGGCATGCCCCACTATTGTCGCAGGTGTACCCTTCACCATGGAGTCACCGAGATTTAAGAGTGAGCGGGGGACTTAATTAGAGCTCGTGGAGTCGATGACGTCCACCAAAAAAACCCTTTTTTTGTCAAAAAAAAAAGTTTCTTCCATTTGATGATTACTCTACTCTTGCTGTCTTGCATGCATTAGCCAGTTTCTTCCATTTGATTATTACTCTACTCTTGCTGTCTTGCCTGCATTGCTCAGTTGGACACGTCATTCTCCATATTATGCAGCCAAAAACTACTTGTTGACTAATAAACGCTTCTTCCATACTTTGAACCAAAAAAAAGTAACGCTTCTTCCAACTTCAGTTTAATCTTTAACCAATAACGTCTGTGATTGGTCCATTTCATCTTGTCACCAACTAAGCAGAGCTTTTAGAAAAGAAGAGTTACATGCAAGAAATCTTTTAATTAATGAACTTTCTAGGGTGGACCAATTAGACAGTTTAAACGCGGTTTTGCAGTAAATATGCAGATACTAGGTAGCGGTTTTGCAGTAAAAATATACTATAAAGACTGCTTTCACGTTTTCTGTGAAGTGGAGATTATGTTTTTCGGTGACTTTAACTGCGGTTTACTACTATGGAGTATTTTTTAATGAAACAGTACTTAGCAATTGAGATTTTAAAAAAATGAAAAGAAAAAAGGATCCCAAAATAGAAATTTTGATTTAATTTGCTCAATTATAGGCAAACAGATTCAAATCTATATATAGTTCGTTAAGAATAAAAAAGGAATTGATTCCCTAGTTCTACTGCCTATCATTCCAAAAAGGAATTAGAAAAGAAGAAGAAATTGAACAGCAAGATATATATGATTAATTTGCATGTATTATTATAATTTATAATTAATAATCATTGGTTAATCAATTATTTATAGTATATAATTATATAACTTTATCATCATTTTCCATCAAAATCTTAGTTAAGTATAACTTCTGGTACATATAATTAGATCCCAAATCAAGTCAAAGATCTTTTGAGAAATGATGTGTAAACGTTTTAACTTCTATAACATTGAGTATTTCTCAAATACTATATACTACCTCCGTCCCATATTATTTGTCCACTTCTATTAGGGGAAAAGTGGACAGATAATATGAGACGGAGGGAGTATAATCTAAGATTTTGAGAATATATTCACAATTGCAGTTGCTATTTGCTAATGAAAACTATATATATCTATGTGCTATAATAGTATATATTATTATACTAATTAACATCAATCATCTAATGACGATGTAAATTATGCACTTTCTGTTAACGGTCTTCAATACATAATGATACATTGAAAAGAAATAAATTAATAAAAGATTCAAATGCGGCTTCTATAAGGTCAAGAAACAAAATCATATCGAATTAATATGCTCAAGAGTGGTCCATATATATATTTTGATTTTTTTTAATTGCAAGAATGTGATTTAAAAACGACATTGTATGGAAAGAAAATGACAACACACTATGAGTGTATGCAATTGATATGGCACATTAAAAAATATATAACATATGTATATCATTGTTTACATATTAAGTATGGGCATTAGACTTAAGAATTTCAAAGCTATATATATTATGCGTATCATTATGAATATTCTCATCATATAGCTATATATATATATATAATTAAGGTTTTGATATATATTGAACAACTAGCTTAATTATTTTGTGATATACATAATTAATACTATAGACTATAGTTGAGTCAAGCATTCACACTATTGGCATGTATGATCATTGGATATGTATATATATATGTATTACTATTAAGGTATATATTGAGGGTTTTTTTTTTTTCAAAAAGAAATTATTAAAAGTATCTCAAGACTTAAATAACTTGAAACGATTTCTTCTGGATCAAAAGTCTAGGTTAAAAAACTTTCCCAATAAATATACTTTAGAGATCAAAGTACGTGTTTACATGTACTCTCTCATAGAACAGAGAGTACTACTTCTCATCTTAATTAGTTAGGAGATACTTTAATATAATAAACAAATTAAATAGACATTTCTAATTATTGCCAAAAAAAAAGACATTTCTAATTTGAGGTAGACCAATTGAAAATATTTAATATAATTCATAAATCATTGGTTAAATGTGAGTAACGTCCGTCCTTATAGCAATGAAGTTTTTATATGTTTCCTAAGAACCAAGCAGTGCAATATTAAACTTAATTATCCCTTGATTAAATTTGGTACTACTACTATATTTTTTTGAGGTATGGTACTACTACTATATTATTATTATTATTATTATTATTATTATTATTATTATATATTATATATATTTTTAGCAATATTTTTTACGAGAGATGAGACTACTCACTAACTCAGATACCAATTTGGATTTGGATTCTCTCTCCCTACATATAGATACTCACTCAATTTATTTATTTAATGCAGAATCAATAATGTCGCAACATTTGATTGCGATCAGTTTAACAACCAGTTGAATACTTATATTCAATTATTTTTTGTATTATATAATTATACATCATACTATTTAACAACATAATTATTTGCATTTTCCCATATATATATATATATAGTTAAGTGATCATGGCCCTTTTAAATACTTCAAGTGGGTTAGCAGTTAGCACTATAATAACACACATATATATAGTAATTAACGGATCCATAAGTATTGTATAAAAATATAAATATATTAAATAATGTATTTAATAATGAAATAATAATTAACAAGTTATATAAAGAAGCAAAACACCAAACTAAGCTTTAGGCTCTCTCAACTGCGGATTGAATCAAATATAATTGTCCGTTGCATGTGGCATGTGGGGGGCGAAGAAAAATCTCTCATTTTTTGCCAAACACTGTTGACATCTCTAAACTATACGATAAACCAAACCAATTATTTTTTGAGATAACCAAACCAATTATTTGCATTACGCAATCTTTTTCAGTTACATAAAATCTATAATACATTTGCATATACTTTTACAAAATTTCGAGCAAAAAAAAAATCAATTTAATTATTTATGATTATTATTATTATTTAATTTTTATAATTTAATTGTTAATTTTTCTGGTTGTCCATGATATGCGGCAATACCGGTCGCAACTGTCCATGATCCTTACATGTGACGAAGGAGTTTGGTAGCTCTCAATTCTCATAAACTAATGTTTTCAGATTAAATTAAATAATATATTGATTAAATTATATACTAGTATACTATAATTTAAAAGGAAAAAATTGGGAATTTCGGTCGATTATTTCATCTTCTTGTTTAATATTGAATGCATGTGACTGTTGATAGAATTATATCTGGTCTTTAATTTCCTGCAAAAATTCTCTCAAACCTAGAGCCCTATTATATGAAATTTTATTTATGTATTTATATATTTTGATTGATATAATAATTTTATTTTTTTTTGGGTTGAATGTCAACACGGTTTTTAGTTAAATTAGTTTCTTGGACGCGTCTACGATTCTGGGCAGCATGCAGTTGAATTATATGAAGAAAAATTTCCAAGACAAAACAAAAAGGAAATAATTCATTTTTCCCAGTGGAATGATTCAAACTGTTGAAGCGTCCTTTTGGCTGGGGAAAATGAAGGCAAGAAAGGTTAATAAAGCAGTTTTTTAAGGGCCTGAAACAGCTAATTAATTGGCTTTTCATGAAGACATTTATTAAAAAAAAAAACAGTGAGAGAGACATGAAAACCATTGATTAAGAGAATTTGTCTCCAAAAATGCTTAAACACCAACATCAAAATTAGACCATAAGTACATAATCACCCTCCCTTCTAGCCATAATGTCTCAAACATAACAAAGATTATGGGGACATTGACAAGATTGGGTATCCTCATTTTATCCAAATTGTCAATTAACTCACTATTAATCAAAATCAAGAAAAAAAAGTGGCAAAAAAAAAAAAACTAAAAATTCAAGATCTTTTTCACTCCAAATTTGATTACGTGATGGGAGTCATGTGGGTTTCACATGAGCAGAAGCAGAGTAGCACATGCAAGGAACATAGAACCACCTGCACAATATATATCAAATATTTAAAACTGCCCATCTATATATATCTATATAGTATATATAGTATTAAATTTTAAAGTTTTGAATTTAATAAATTTTGTTTTTCTTGGGGAGGTTGATTTGGCAACAGAGTCATGAAGGGGAAGAGCAGAGCAAAAAGCAGGGGAAAGGCAACCTGGTATGCACTCCCTTGGGTGCTGCTGAGGCTTATGGTAACATAATGGCCCAATTGAACATGCCTTACTCTGCTTTTGCTTTCACTTCCCATACCTTCTACCCCAAAAAAAAAAAAAAAAAAAAAAAACTATGGGTATCTTTGAAAATTTGGGGTCCCATAAAGCTGGGGGGCCTCTCGGATCATGAAGATTGGTGTTATTGTTTTTCTGGGAAAATTTTAATTTTTGATTTTGAATGATTGAGCAATGAGAGGGTTTTTGCTTCATTATATTGATTTTGTCTTTATTTTAGGACCATAATGGAAAATATTAGAAAGCTTTTTTGTTTATGAAAACGCGTGACCCATGCCATTACCTTTGTTTATATAATATTATAGAGTATGCAAATGCCAAATCTTAATTAACAAAAATCAGCTTTTTCTAACTATTCCTAGTGTTATCTACATTATGATGTCATTGTGTTAACTTATTTTTAAACATGAAACTCCAAAAAAAAAAATTCATTGAAAAATGTTAGGTAGAAAAATAATGAAAAATATCATGAATCCTATATACTTTCTTAATTAGAACCACCATGCACTAATAGGCAGAATACCAAATACTATGTATATGTCAGTATGAGAATATTCTAATGAGTAAAAAAATCTAAGATTTTCAACTCACATAAGCCTCAGATCAAATGAGAGACAGAGTCAGTCAGAGCAAAAGAGAGAGGTTTTTGGGTAAAAAGAAAAAAAAAATAGTATTCAAACCAAAACTTTAATTTGATCAACAATGTCATGATGCAAATGGCTAGCAACTATATAATGTAATCTGCCCATGTTTTTAGAACTAGTAATAATGTTGGCTGAGTATGGTGGGGAGTGGAGACTTCACTTCAGATATGACACAAATAGAATCATATAGTAATAGTAATAATATATAAATTAATACACACTGGTGACTATGTAACATTAACTACTATATTTATCTAATAAAATTATGCTAGAGTTTCATTTCAATAGAAATAAAGCTTGAGAACAAGGTAAACTATAACAATCTTCAATGTGACAACAAGCCATCAGTTCTTTTAGGTTGAGTTTGGTTCGTGGAATGTAGTGGAAAAGTGATGGGAATGTCATTCCCACCTAAATTTTCATGCCTAAATTAAACATTAAAATTTAGGTGGGAATGACATTCCCATCATTTTCCCACTACATTCCACGAACCAAATCCAACCTTAGAAATTTACAGGCTTATCGGTTTTATTGATCGTCTGCCAATAACAGGCAATAATGTTCAAACTCGAGTACCTTTCATCACAAGTGTAATGTTATATAGTTAAATTAAAAAAAAAGTGTACAACTCAAAAAGATTTTGCTTCAATTTTTATTAAGAATCCATGCTGTAGCTAGCAAGCGTATATATAATGAATACAAAACACCTTTAGCTATACCACGTACATGTATAGATTATATAAGCTGGCATTTTGTTACAATGCATGTTATTCATATCGATGGATCCTTTTAGGTTTTTTTCTAAATCCCATATTATATCTTATAGTAGTAGCAAATCAAATACGATATCGGTGCCAAAAGGCAAAAGATTTACAATATTTAACAATTCTGTTTTGAAGTCAACAAAATTCTTTTTTTTTTTTTCAAACCAAGGCCATACGTATGCAAGATGGAGAAAAAGAGATGATGTCCTTTTTTAACACACGGGCGCATTGTCTGGAAAAAGTATGTCTTGATGTTTGTTTTTGTAAGAACAAGCAAGAACCTTTTTCAAAAGTTAACTCTTATTGCTTAAGATCTTGCCTTGATTTTAATAAACATCTGCACTTGTAATTCAAGGGGCATGCATATGACAGTCAGAGTTTGCAACATTATAATATATATACACAGCTTCAAGATTCTGTTTTCAGAATCAAAGTACTATTTTTTCTCTTTTTGTTAATGGGAATAAGAGAATATTTTCAGAGGGGACTTTGCTATGTGCATTAATGCAATTGGGTAATGGCATGATTTGCATTGCATGGGATTCTATTTCCTGGAAACTTCAGTTCAGCAGAGGCAGAAAAGTTGTCCCAAATTTGTTTTCCATGGAATTTTAGGGGATTTGCTCTGATTGGAGTGACATGATATTTTCTTTTTGAAACTTAATGCATTCCTTTCTCACAACATGAAAATGGACTCTCCTTTTGTGCAACCCAAAAGTGAATAAGATACCCCTAATATCCCGCTTAGTCATCATGGTTTTTGGCCTAAACTTTTGTTCTTACTTGCTTTAATTTGCTTAATTAGCTTTATGACAATTTGAGGCCGACCAAATTAGGTAAAGTAATAATTCTTTGC
>AWWV01014509.1:0-20331 GCA_001974805.1 Corchorus capsularis
TTGATAACCATACACGACGACTCATTTTCACTAATTATTAGTTAAAACTAATTAAAAGGTTACAGCTAACTAGTTAATATAAATAAGCTTAATCATGAACAAATTGTAATATGCACAACATATATAGTACTCCAAACATTGAACTTTGTCAAAGAGATTAATTAGTTCTCTCCTTTAGTATGTTACTCATTAACTTTCTGTTGCCGATATCTAATAAATAAGAAACTCATTTTACTCAATCAGATCATGCATTTATATCTATCCAGTCATGAAATTCTCAAATACCATGTCACGCAAGTTTTCTGCATGATGGCACACATTGACTGACTCGCTCTAGTCTAGCTTTTCTAGTCAAGAAGGGAATTGACTGTTGCTTGCTTCTTAAATCCCATGAAACTTTCCACTGCTTGAAATTTGATTAATTCATCCTTTAATTTCTCTTATTTTCCCATTCCTTATTGGTTCCTCCATGATCTAAAGCAAGTCAGCAAACGCGGTTTCTCTCTTTTTTTGCTGCTTCTGCTGCATGCCGCATTAATGCTGATTATTGCTGAGTTTAAAGCTTAATTACTTAGTTAGTGGGGGAAGAAAAGAAATAATTAAAAAAACAATTGCAGAAAGATTCATAAAAAGGTCAAAAGAACAAAGAAAAGACAAAAATTGCAGATAAACTTAGATTTCACATTAGTATCTTTACAAGTTTCAATTTTGGTATGGCGCTGTCATACATTTCCAAATTTTATATTTGTGGTATTTTTTTCAGACCGTTTCCTCAACGCAACACTTTGGTTATGACATTAAAAAGGGTTACTTTACAGGGCAGAGGGAATTAATTCTAGAAACCCTGGTGGATAGATCAGCCAAAACCTTATTATATTTACAAATGACCCTTTTTGACAGAAACGAGCCCAGATGTTGCGTTGCTAATGCTATAGGACCCCTTACTTTTTTAGCAATGACTTCCATTAGATTTTTTAAAAGAAAAGTGAAGTGAAGAGTTTTCAAACTGGGAAACCAGGGAGAAAATTAATCGAATTATCATGACTATATGAGAGTATGTTTGGAAAGTGGGAAAATTTGTAAAACAATGAAGAGAAAGATTGAGAAAGTTTTTAGGATAGATCAAAGGAAAGAGAAGGTAGCAAATTTTCTCTAATCCATCTTAGGCCCAATAGCTTTTTACTAGTATTCGATTTAATGTGAAACAAACAACCATTTATGTAGCCCATAACACACGTACTAGAGACTTCGGAGGCGGGAGTCCCAATCAATTGGGCTTTAAAGGCCCATGGATTAATAATAAACTTGCAATTAGCCGAATATTATATTTATTTGATAATTTCTGTCTCCAGTTTCTTTTAGAACAAGACAAGAAGTGCGTAGTTAAATTAGATAGAATTCAAAATGTCCTTTGTGCAAATTGTGCATCATCCAAGACAAAAGAAGAAAAATTCCTAACCAACATAAGCAAAACTGCAAAAGAACTATATCTACATATTACGGAAGAAAGAAAGCAAACAACGTTCTAACTGAGACAGACAGATACTTATGTCTCTGCATTAAGTTTGTAAAATACTGCAAACCAGATGCGACTGCCGCATGCCTAACTCAACTCAACGGTCCAATTCATCTTGTCCTCGGTAAGACCCATCTGGAGTCTGGTAAGCACGGAGTAGAGCTGTTGTGATACAGCCCCGAAACCATCTACTCCGTAAGACACCCTGCACGTATTAAAATGTAACAAAAACTTCAGTTTGCTTTAAATGCAAAACCTAGAAGATAAGATTCCATGCAAAAGAAACCGATAAACAATATACATGGTTACCATTTCTATCTCCCAGAAAACTAGTCAACTAATAAACGATAAAATATGTGAACAGAAACCTTATCAAAAAGCAAATTATCAAGCAAAAACAAAGTTACTCACCTGTTACCCTTATAGGTAATACTGCCGACCGGTGACACTACTACTGCTGTCCCCGTGCAAAAAACTTCATCAGCATTAAGTAATTCATCAACCTGCACAGCGCGCTCCTCAACCTGCATTATCAGCAGATGAGCATTAGAAACTTATAGCATAAGTCCTGGCATAGTCATTGATGCAGACAAGCAACAAGTATCTGCACTTTCATACACGCAGCATAGTATTACTAAAGAAAAAACAATTATCAATATTCCTCCAAACTGCAGGATGCGTACCTGAAAACCTTGACTTCGAGCAACATCAATTATACTCTTTCTGGTGATGCCAGGTAAGATTGTTCCCTTTATTGCAGGAGTCGAGATGACATTATCCTATAAGCACAAATATTAAGTTAAAGGGGGCATACATTAGTGTTGACTATGCTATTTAAGTATGGTTTAAGCTCATCAACCATGGCCGAGTATAGAAAAATCTAAAAGAAGCCTTACCTAAACAGTTAGACAGCATTGAGAAACTGATTTTTGGACTTTTCATTCAAATCATTTACGTACAATTATTTTATTATAAAATTACAAAGTATCCTTAAGATTGATGAAACTAAGAATTTTGTAGTGCCATAGCTACAGGCACAGGTCATTAAGTCAACGTTATACAACATGATGATTATCCCTAGTCTGTAGTTGAGTGCCATTGAAAGACTACAATAGTGGGAAGCTTCTATTTTAGTGAATCTGTTATCATCATTCAGGGAGCATATAAAGCAAGGAGATCAGTAAATCCGAAGAGAATCTAATGAAAAAACATGATTATAAAGTTTCAAGGTTAAGACACATATAACTGTCGATCACATTTAACAAAATTTTTAACAATGGGGAGAAGGCAACAGATGTTGATCTTAAAGTAAAACATAAACTATCAACAAATAAGTTGACCATAATACCTTCACCACAAAAATGTTGCAAGAAGAAACTTCCTCCAAATACTTTTTGTGAACACAATCAAGATAGAGTACATCAGAATATCCTTTGGCTTTTGCAGCAGATTGCGCCTTCAGAACCTACATGTATGATAGAAAGCGACAATATTAGCTTGTAGAAGTTAATGAGTTTCTTTGTTTTTACTATCAAGAATGTCCAAAGAAAATAAATTGGAGAATAATTCACTAAGAAAGAGAAAGCTAGCTTACCGCAGCATAGTTCCCAATAGTTTTAACGCCCCCAGTGCCACCAGGAGTGGCACGATGCAATTCGTGCTCAACAATTAAATTTATTGGAGCAACACCTTCCTGGAATCATATACAAGTCATGGTGAATCAATAATCATTATATGACAGTTGGCAAAAACTATCAAAACTACAAAACAGAAAAAATATACAAGTTTAATCCTATTGCACACGATTATACCTCAAAGAGAAAGTTAAATCAAGGTTCATAGTATCAAGCTATTAAATTAAGAAGAACATGGTAGAAGGAAGAAGAATTGAGACTTAACAGAGCACAGTATCACAAATGATTACTTAATTCATAGGCAACAAAACACGGACCCAGAATAAAAAGGCACCTTAAAACAACTTATACAGAAGATGTCCCTCTTTTTACACCAAACAAAGGAAACTAAGGTTCGCTTACATCAGTAATTGTCAAGCAATGAAGATAATAACCTTAAAATAGTTTCCCACAGGTGAGACATAAATCAGAAAGGTGTATTCTGGAGCAGGTGCTAGCCCAAGGACAGCTCCACTTCCCATGAGCAATGGCCTGATGTATAAGGACCCCTTACCTGGGGGTGGAACCTGAAATGAGAATTTAAAATCTAACTTAGAAAACAAAAAAAAATACCAATGGCTAACCAACACTGATGCTCCAAAGTAATGTTGTAGTTACCCAACGTTTGTTTGCCAGGACAGTTGCCTTCACAGCTTCCACAAACTGCTCAACAGTAGGTGATGGCATGCACATCCTCTCTGCACCCAGCCTCATTCGAAGAGCATTCTCCTCAGGACGAAAAAGAAGAATGTTACCATCTTCTTTCCTGTAGGCTTTCAGACCTTCAAATAATCCCTAGAACACAAACCAGAAAATGATGACAGAGAGTGAGAAAAAGAACAACTAAATCATGATGCTTAAAACTACAAGGCAAAATTAAATGGGGGCCCTAACAGCAAACACTATGGAGCAACCATAATGTAAGTATAAGATAATTAAATAAACAACATCTAAGCAATAGCACAAGATAGATTCCAGCATCGTAGTCAAGAAATCTGACCTGTCCATAATTTAAAACCCCAGCTGAGGGGTTTAATTCAATATTCCCAAACCGCTGCAATTCTCCTTTAGAGAAGTTTCCACCTTGAGTACATTTCATCATATACATATAATCAGTAGGAAGGAACCCAAATCCAAGATTGTCCCAATCTATATCAGCTAATTGGGATGCTTCAGTGCTGCAGTAAATACAGTTGAGTCAAATCCACAGAAGAAGGAACACCATTTTGGATTGAAAGAAGCAAAGAAAAGAGGGAAAATCAGCGATGAAATTTAACAATTTCAGCATTTTCATACCTATAGCCAGATATTTTATTAAGAAAACAAGAGAAGTATAAAAACGTTTTCTCATCTGAACCATTATCCAAATCACTCCATCTTCTAAAGATGTTTGGAACAGAATGGAACATGCAATTATAGTGTAAAGAAAGATCCTTTGAAACACAACAACCTAATTCTTTTATCCTCAATCCTTTCATACTCAATAAACTGAAAAAGAAATTGATTTTACTTCTCCATTATGTTCATTTCGCTTGACTGCTCTGATTATGTACATTTCAGGATTACATGAACAAATCGGTGCATTGTTAGCCATTTAGCTACAAGGAAACTAAGGCTCAATTTGCTAATGATCTGCTTTGGATAAACAAGAGAATAAATGCATACGGAAGTGAGTCATAAGTTCTAACCACTCATAAAAGTCAAATCTTCGAAAAATTATAGAAGCATTTTCCATACGTACCAAAACAATTACCTATTTAGTCATTCAAAACAGCAAGAGTATCAAAGAAGATAAAGTCTAAATCAATTTATTTAGCTACTTTTCTTTTTCCGGCCTTTTACCAAAAACAAGAATCTAATAGAAGGCTCTTCTAATCTGCTTTTGCTAAGAAACTATTAATAATTGATATAATAAATCAGCATATAGCTATCATAATCGAATAATTCAAACACAGATTTAACTTCGAATTCTTCCAAAATATTCTTAAGAAAAGGAAATTGTCGCTTATTTAGATATGCATTTCATTTTATAATAAAAGAATAAATAGATTCCAAAGAAAGCAAACACCAAACACACCTGCTAATGCTATCCTTTATTTAACTTTACACACCAACTGAGTTATTCAGAAAGATAAAAGCAAAAACATGGCTAGTAAAACAGAACCTAAACGAAAAAATAAACAAGGAGCAATGAAATTGAGTAAATCTACTGCAATTCGATGATAAAATGTTAGAATATCAACCTTTAGAGTTTAGAAGCAAAAAGGAGCACGCACCTATAAGAATCGGACAACACGGCAGCACTCCTAAATGGAGAGTTTGCTTCATTAACATTGCGAGTATAAGCAGAAGCTAATATATGCTTCTGTAACAAACCAGAGCTAATAAGCAAAATAGAAAACGCAACTTACAAGAACAAAAATGAGAAGAAATACTTATTGAGAAATGATAAGTGACGCCACCTTGAGCAATTGCGGAGGAGAGAAACGTGTCCGTTGAGGAAGAAATGTGGCGGCGGCGGCGGCGGGAGAAGAGGAGGAGCGAGAAGGGCAAAGAAGGTAATTTGGCTGGAGACTTGCTAGGACGGCGCTGCTCTCCATTTCTCTCTCTCTGTTTCGTCTCTGCCAAAAATCTTGTTTTTTTATTTCGCTTTCTCTTCCTTCTCTCTCTTTCTCGTTTTGGTCTACAAATCAAAATGGTACTCTGCTTTCAATCCAATTCAGTTTCAAGTATTAAAGCTTTTTTTGCAGGCTGGGGAGAGCTCAGCTGACGTGGATGCTGTCTAATAGTCTTTTTTTCATATTTAACCTAAACCAAAATAAATAAAAATAAAATAAAATAACAAAATTTGTCATCAAACTGAACCAGTAGTGGCACTGGATTCACCTACTTTTCAGTTTTAGCCCTTTTTAAGGATTAGAGCTGAGTCACTTAGCCAAGCTTCTTTTTTTTTTATTAAGGAGTAACTCGTTATCAGGCCCAGTTTAGAAGTCTATCAACCAAGTAGCCAGTGGGCCCAACTCACGTTACTAATTTCCCTTATTTTAATGTCATTATAATTATTCTCTAATTAATTAATTATTATTACTGCTAATTAAGTGGCAGCCTATTTACGATGATGGAAAATTTGGCAGCCGACACCACATCATTTAGTGTTAGATCGAGAAAAATTCAATTTAGTAGTACTACTTTTTCTTCTAATCCTAAATTCCAATTGGTTCAGTGCGAAGTACACGAAAGTGATGAAGATAAACACCTGTTAATTTGTTAATTTGAGTTCCAAGGGGACACCCCAGCGGTTAAAGCTTGGGACTTCTTATCGGAGGTCCCGAGTTCGAATCCTGGGATGGACGGATGGGATTATGGGAAAGGAGAGGGCTACCTCCTATTATGTAGCTTATTTCAATATCATATTCATTAGTAGCAAAAAAAACACATGTTAATTTGATGATAAAGAGAAACTTCTTCCATACGTTTGAAACTCTGCTGAAACACCATGAAAAAATCAAACATGATCAAACTCCCAAGAAAATGGAAAACCTCAGTCTGCTTATAATCATTCAAGGTTGTTGAAGGGATAAGAAAATACATCAAACCTATCCAAACCAATTTCCAAGCCACAACACCACACCATGATATAGGTTTTCAAATTACATAATGCAAAATATATCGGCTTTTGTCAATCATGTAATGATAAGGTCATAATCCAGCACAAATACACACCACCGCCTCTAAAACCTATCAAACCATCTTTACTAAAACCTACTGGACATAGCCACACACAAGAAAACAAGATGGAGAAGCATTTACAAGTTCTGAACAAGATCTGAGTTAAGTGAATTCATTCTAATATCGGTTACTGCAAGGCAAATCGATCCCTTCCCGAGTATATACTAGTCAGTTCTGCTATTCTGCAATACACCAACACTGGTAATCAGAAGGCTGATTCAATCAATCAAGATTGATGTTATCATTGTTGGATATGAGACTAGGACCCAAAAGAGGAAAAATATACCTTTGTGCAAATTGTTAGAAGTTACTACAGGCTTAAAAGAAACACTATAGTTCTACACCTTCTGCATTGATCTCGTCCTCATTCCAATTTTCTCATTATCATCCGGTTGGGTTTCAACCATCTCTTTGCTTCTTTCTGAAATGTCTTCCCTTTCCTACAAATCAAATATTCAACAAACCAACTAAGAATACACAGACTAACGACTGAAATGGGAAGCTACGTTAAGAGTGCATATCAATTAACAAACATAACATATACAGCCAGAAGATGAGCAGTTTTGCATTGCTTCAAATTCCAAGTAACACTACTTCCCATGCAAAGTTGTATTTTATCAACTTGAATATGTACTGATCACGAGGAAATTTATTAACTTGCAGATAAACAAGAAATATAACAGATACAAAAACCATGGGTAGTAAGGGTAAACGAGCAAAGAATTCAGATAGCATATAAGTGCCTACTAAAATGTTGATACTATCATCTGAATGCAAGAAAAAGGAACTTGTAAATAGGCACATCAGTCCTTACCTGAGAGGGATCAGTAACTTGAGATATGTTACCCAAATCGGCTTCTCGCACTGTTCCTGGTTCCTCAGATCCACCATTCTCTCCTTGTGTAGCATTAGCATGACTAGTCATTGCTGAACCTTGAGGAGTATCCTGCACCGATTCTGCTACAATAACTTCGTTACCAACAGTCTTTATCTCATAGGTCACTTCTGAAACTTTAATTACTTTATCAATAACCAGCAAATTGGTTTCATCAGCAACTTCATGACTCTGATTGGATGACAATAATGCAGTCTGATCCTGCGATGCATTTGGTTCAGTCGAACTGATGCTGAAAAAAGAACAAATGTCAATGTAAGATAACGGAGCTATTTGTGTTAAGAAATAATCAGAACATTTTCATCAGAATAAATAACATGCTAAACACAAAAATATTTCAATATTACAACCAATACCTGTGGGTAATATCCTCTTCAAGTTCAGAAGCATCTTTTCTTTGCCTCCTTTTTTTGGTTCCATGAGAAGGTGAGTCGTCAAGTCTTCTTTTCCTTCCAGCTTGAATCCCTTGTTCAGAAACTAACAATGACTCTCCAGCATCAATTCTCTGCATTTCGGATTCTGAATCATGAATTCCTTTAACAAGCTCACCTTCACAGGGTACTTCCACTATCACTTTTGGTTCTCCATCAATCCCCAAAGACTTTTCTTCAGGCTTCATTTGGGCTTTGTCAGGGGTATGTTTGAATATCAACTCACTGCAGCGCTTGATCCAACTGAAACGAGCAGAGTTTGGAGGAGAAGCACCAGTTGCTTTTGATAATGGAGTGCTTAATCCATTGCCATTGACAGAAACAGCCAAATTTTTATCTGAACCGGATCCAGCATTCTGCACAACATTCTGTTTCGGAGTCTTTCTTTCAGATGCTTTCTGCCGGCTAAGCTCTATGATTGAGTTATGCATTTGAGCCACCATCATATTATCCAAGGCAGTTTTCAAGTCCCCCAACTTTTTGAGCTCTTCGATCTCGGAATGTATCTCTCTTCTATCAGCATGCAATAGTTCCCTCTGTTGTTTCAATTTGTCCCTTTGCACACTAAGCTCTTCAATAGATTTGTTCAACTCTGCCCATTCTCTTTCCCTTCGCTCACGATCCAACTTGATCTCTATTCTCTCAGCATCAAGCCTTTTCATCTCTAAAGTGGCTTGTTCCAACTCTTTCTCTGCTCTTTCCTTGAGAGCATTAACATGCAGAAGCTGATTTTTCTTTTCTCGCTCAAATGCTTCCTCTCTTTCCTTCAAAGAACTTTCTAGTTCTTCACGCCTTTTCTCAATACAGTCCTCCAACTCCCTCTTTTGTGTTCCAATTCCCAATAGGAAATCAGCACGTTCTTGTTGAATCTTGTTGAACCAATCAGAATGCTCAGTCATCATCTTCTTCATGAAGTCTTCTCTCTCACGATTCAATGACTCAACATCCTTCTTATGCTGCTCTCGCATCATATCACGTTCTCTTCTCAAGCTGTCCCGCTCATCCTTGAGAAACTTTGAAACTGCTTCCCTTTCCTCATGAACACGCACTGCTTCCTTCCGCAACTCCTCTCTTTTTTCATCAATCAACTCCCACTCAGTTTCAAATTTTGCTTTCTCAACTTTCAACCTATCTGCATCAACCATAAGCTCTAATTTTTGAGCCCTGACTAAGTCAAGTTCTTCCTTGAGATTCAATTCCAAAGTTGATAATTCATGTGTCTCACTTCTCATGGCTTCTAGTTTCTCCTTCGCACAATCAACTTGGTTTCTTTTATCTTCCAAAGAAGATAAAGACTTTTGTAGCTCAAGTTTCATTTTACTTATCTCTTCTTTTTCTTTCTCTAAAAGAACTCTCTTTGACTGAAGTTCTTTTTCTAAACCATTCACATCCTTTTCTCTCTCATCAATGTGATTTGACTTCTCAGCAACATCTTTCTCCTTCTCTGCCAACATTCTTGATCGAACCTCAAAATCATGTTCCCTTTCGCAAATTAAGTCCTCTCGTTGCTTGATATCCATCTCCTTCAACTCCCAGGCACGTCTCTTCATTTCAATCTCATTTTCTGCCGCTTTACGCTTAAATTCAAGCTCAGCCTCAAACTCGGATTTTCTAATTCTCAATACAGTCTCATGACTAGCAGTTGCTTTACGAATTTCATCCTGCATTATTCATTAAATATAATTAATTTTTCATAACTAAAATACAAAATTAAAAATCATAAAGCTTATTTGTCAGCGTAACTCACATATTCCTTGTTCGCAAGTTTCTCCTGAGACGCAAGAAGCTCTTTTTCTTTCTTGCTAAGGAAAGCTTCTCTTTCAATAACAGCCTGCATCCGCAAGAAAGCAATTGAATTAATATGACTTTCTATAAGGTCAAAGCAACAAATTCACATGGAAGTGCTCCCAAAACAGATTTGCTATGGGCATATAAAATATAAATACCTCCTCTCTTTTCGACAGAGAAGCTGAAGTCAACTCAAGGTTGGATTTCTCATCCTTTAAAGCCCTACGTTCCTTTTCAATTTCAGCTCTTGACGCCTCCAACTCCTTCTCAACTCTGTTTAGTTCTTGAGTTTTACTAAAAATATACTCCTCCCTCTTATTCAAAGAGGCTTGCCCATCAAGAAGTCTTTCTTGTTCTTGTTGTACAATCTTCTGCCTCTCACTCAGCAATTGTCGTTCAAGCATAATCTCCTTCTCTTTTGCATCACAACTAAGAGATTAAACCAAATAAGTAACAAACTCCTTTAATGAAACTTTAAAATCAAATTTATAGACTCATGGTTGCATTAGATTGCCGAATGGGGTGAAAACTATAGCATAAATCATATTAGCATGAGCTAACTACACAAATGCAGCCACGCAAGCAAGGGTACCACACAATATGACCACAAACAATACAAATCCAGACAATATAATCATGCTTGTCTAATTATAACACTTTCCTTGAATAGATTTTAAGGCTATCATGCTACGGGTTCTAATTAATAAACTTTTCAGTGCAATACCTAATTCATATTCGAATCCCAGTAATGAACACTGGATGACATAAATATAGAGATATCTAAGTAAAAAGTACTGCCTAATACCTAATGGCAAATGACAGCAAGTCCTTAAAATGCAAACAGGTACTAAAAAACAGAGGAGCAATTGAATAAATAATATTGATTAAACAATTTGGCATAAAAGGGGAAAGATATTTATATGACATACTCATTTTTGAACAAAACGATACGTCTGCTAAGATCATCTTCACGGGCTTCAACTTCTTGTAGCTTTCTCTCAGCGGTACGTCGAAATAGGCCAGCTTCTGCTTCTAAAGACTTTGCAGCATGAAACTTTGCCTCAGCCTCTGCAAACTTCTTCTGAGCATCCTCAACCATAATACGTCCTTCGGCTAATCTAGTTTCAGCTGCAACCTTAGTTTCAGCAGATTCTGCACGCATCTCATGCAAAGCCTTCTCAATCTACAAAAGCCAACACAAAATCTTAACTTTAAAAACATATATAATGGTAAAAGAGATAACAATAACGAAATTTAAGTAAGACTCGAAATGATAATCAATCATACACTTGCAATGCATTCTTTCTCGACTCCTAATGCTTTCTTCAAAGCATCCTCACGCTTTTTTGCTTCCGCAAGCATAGAAGCATGTGCAGCTTGATCACGTTTGTGCATTATCTCAGTTGCTTCAGCAGATGCTTTAATTTGATCATACTTTGAAGCCAACTCTTTTCTTTCCATTATAATGAGGCCCATGTGGTGTTGGTGTTCAAATAGCTACACACAATAATCAATAGATAAATATATCAATTCAAAGAAACCCTAGAAAAATTAATTAAGGTTCTTTAAAAAAAACAAGAAAAAGTGTTGAAAGAATATGACTTTTCAAAGAATTGAAACAAACCTCGGTTTCTAGCTTCGCAATATAGGCGATGAGAGCAGCTTTATCTCTCCTCTTGATCGATTCCTCATCGAATCCAGCTTCTTTGAGTCTTCTCCAGATCGTTTCGTCACTAAGAGGACTCTTCAAAACCCTAGACCCCGGAGTAATGGACAAGGCCCTACCACTCCTTGGAGTGACCGGACTCGCCATCTTCAAGCGACTACTGGCGGCGAACCCTTTAGAACACCGATGATCCGGACAATTAAACTAATTTCTTTACTTTGATTTCTTCTGTCTTGAGTGAAAAGGGAGAGGGAGAGAGAATCGCAGAAACTGAGTCACGGCTGAGTCGGGTGCTTCTTCTATAAAGTTGAAATCCCTTTTACTGTAGGCAATGCAATTAATAAAAAAAGAATTTATTATTTGGGTGATGTAAAAGCGGTGTCGTATTAGCCGCTAGGCCGCCAATTTTGTGTGAAAAAGATGGAAAGTGATTATAAATAAATTGAAATTTAAAACGAGATTAGACCCAAGAGTAAAGACTAAGGAGTGACAGACTGACAGTCAACGTTCACGTCAGCATATTCAAAGTAGAAATAATATTGGCTGGTCTTCGTTGGAAATTCGCTGTTCTGTTCTGTTTGTGGGTTAATTCTTAATTACACGTTCTCAAAAAAAAATTCTTAATTACACGTGTTGATATATGATTGGACCTTTGCACCCAAAGGCCAAATTTCTCTCTTTTTTTTACTTTCATTTTGTGATTATTACTGTAATTAATTTAATTGATTTGTCTAGTTCTTGCCTGAAATTAATGCAAAACTAAAGTTGAAAATCATTTTAGAGGGGATCAGGTCCCCTCCAATACACCTAATATCCAATGATTTCCAATACACATCTTGATGTTTGACACCTATTAAAATGATTTTCAACGGTTTAGATTAAAACCAAAGCATCATAAAGAAAACCCAAGGAAGATCAAGTATCAACAATCTAAAATCTAAAACGTAGATGAAGGATATTAGTGCCTGTGTCCATCACGCGAATCATGAATGTTGAATGACCATGGAGTAGTAGCCGAATGATTTGAAGAATCAATTAGTTGATAGTAGTAGTACTATTAATCCATCATCAATTGTATGACCAATAACGAGAAAAATTATTCAAGCTTTTTAATGCCTGAAATTACTTTTTTTTTAATAATACTCACATTTTTTTTTTTGAGTGAAATAATACTCACATTTTAATAATGCCTATAAAGTATAAACAGAATACATGCAGTTTCTACTTTATCTTTGCTTGGGCCAACGCTTAAAACATGGCTCTTTTGTACCAAATCAGATTGGGCCATGAATTCGAGGAAGAAATAAAGCGTGTCGAGAGAAGAAGACCATTATTATTGTGATAAACATACATTTCATGGCTCTGAAAACTATCAGTTACCTTCCATGTTCTTGCATCATAAACCACTCTTATGGTGAACTTGAAGAGAGTTGAGTGAGAAGCTAGTGAAGTAACCCTAAGCACTAAGCAGTCATAGTTTATTTGGCGATGCCAGAATAGAAAATGATGACAGAGGGAGGCCAAACCCTGAAGCTATTTACATACTTACATTTACACTCAAGTTTCAGCAATCTTCAGATTCTAAATATTGAAGGTTGCTTTAATTTTCTGACGGTAGCTATCCAACCAACCTTCAATAAGCTTGATCTCGGTTGCCCTCTGTTCCACTAACCAGTCAGGGTCCTCCGTCGTGGAGGGACGCAAATCTGTGTGGTGGGCACCTGAAACGAGCCAAAAGCAAAACACAGCACAAAATGGTCATTAAAACATAGCCAAAAGCAAAACACAGCACAAACTATGTATAAGATTCTAGAATTTATATACAATCAAATCATGCTGGATTTCTTTCCTTGTATAGTGATATTTAAGTGGAGTAACACAAAAAGCAATTGCACAGATGGTATGATCCTGCTATTATCACAGACATAGTTTCTTTTGAAGCCAAAAGGAAATGTGAGAACAAGACAAAGCCGGAAAGATGCCAAGTGACATAAATGCAGCCCCAATTAAAGCACATATGAGAAATCGATTCACAGACTGAGTAGATAACATATCTAGGGCCTTCCTTAATAGATTGTGCAGTGCTACAAGCGTCTTATTAATTCGATATAACAACTTACTAGCTAAAGTAATTGAGTAGAATGTAGATTAGTTTGAGCCCCAAGTTATAAAAACAGGATGCAACTGAACAGATGACTTCAGAAAGATTACCTTCTTCTGCAACAAGAGCAACAATTGTTTCTGATATATTCTTCACAACACTGTAATGAGTATTAACAAAATTAGTCAGAAACTAGATGAATGAAACTTTGATAAATTTAATTATGAGGTGCTCACCCGCCACCACTCCAAGGATCCAATAGACCATTTGAGAATATGATGTTACTTCCAAAGAATTTCAATACATGCTCAGTATCCTTCACATAACAAAAAATGCTTATTTATTTTCTTCCATATATCAAAAAATTATTTTTCATTTAAGCTAGTGCAGGATAAACTTGCAAAAGAACTGATAAAGATATAAAATCATATTCCTCTCTTACATGTCCACCAAATTCGGTTGTTATCCATCTTGGCCTTGGTGTCACCTGGTAATCCCTTCTGCACTCCTCTTGGTAAGCAGAGTAGTTAAAATCATATGCTGGAAACATGCTCGTATCTCTATCACTAGACATCGGCATAACCATCTCAGTGCATGCCTATAACAAGAACCAGAAATGACAGAAATGATAAATATTAATGCATAACCACATAATGCTCTTGGGAATAACAACACCAAGTAAAATTTAGGACTCTTCCCTAACCTGCCAGTTCCACCCATCCATGCCATGAGGATCATCATCAAGTTCAAAACAGTCAACATCTCCAGTATAATTGTAGTAGACGCTTATGCCATTGAATATTCGGTCCACAATGCTAGACCCGTCAGGAGAATTGTCAATCTTCCTGCATACCTATAATAGGAAAATAATCCACAACAATATCAACAGAACTGCAAAACAATAGGATACTACCAGTCACCCTTAATTGATTTGTTTCCTTTTCTTTTGTTTCACAAAAGATCTTCATAAAAGATCAATGTCAAAGAGCAGATCCAAAAGTAGGCTTATTGATTGTCATCATAATTGCAGAAACCATCTTACACGCATTGCATTTAAGAGATTGAAAGGAAACCATGAGTTTCAAATCATAACATTGAAAACTAACCTCTCTAATCGGGTGTCCAGGAAGAGGCATCACAAAGTTAGCAGGATATGGGTAATTCACCATTGCCAAATAACTATAAGCAGAATCCAACCAGTCTGAAAGGTCTTGGACACTCTTCAGTTCCCTGACAATAATTTCAAACCAGATCAAAATCCAAAAGGTTATGCCCTGTTGAATCATGTCATAAGTCATAACCTATTAAAGCAAAATGTCCTTACCGACATAAGCGAAAAGTTTTAGATAGTTGCCCAAGGCCATCCTCTCTTTGAGCTGCAGATGTCAGGGCTTTCCAGGAATGTTTTATAGTGTCAAAGCAGCTATTGCTTTCACGCTGCATATATTGGAAGCCGGAAAAGAAATCAGTGACAGTATTATACAATAAACTAAACGTTAACAAACAGTATCATACACGAAACTATCTGAGAACAACAATGTAAACCTTGAATGAGTTGGAGACAATATTATAATACGTCTCAGGTGGAACGATATCTTCGAACTGAAGAATGGGCGCTGATGAAGCAAGTGCCCCAATGGCAATGTGTGGATACTTCAGCCTCATCCATGCCGCTAACACTGCTCCATTAATATTAATATTCCACTAATTAAATTCTAGCATTTGTATAGCAACAATTCCATAGTCCATAGTCCATTCAAAAAAACAAAATTAATACAAAAAAAAGTCATGGGCTTACTTCCTCCATAGGAGCCACCAAATAGAACAACAGGACAACCTTCAGCAGACAAATTCCTCTTCAACTCAGTAATCAAAACTGCAAAATCCGCAAGCGCTTGCTCTGCTGTGAGATAAGAAAGAGTAGTGGCATTTTTATAAGCCTCTTCTCTACTTCCGTACGGCATTGACTCCCCATAATACCGATGCTGCCAATTCCATTCATTTCCATTACATTTAATCAACTTTCAAGTTTCAACTAAATAAAAGCTCCAAAAAAGAAAGAAAAAAGGAAACATTTTAAAATTCGAGTCGAGTTCACCTCAGGAAAAAGAACCATAGCACCAAACCGAGGGGCAATTTCCCAGACAAAACCGGTGTTAACGGCGAACCATTCGATGTCACCTTCGTTGCCACAATAGAGGAAGATTGGGGCGAGACGAGATGGGCCGGCCCAGTTTTCGGTGTTGATAAGGTAACGTTGTCGGAACCTCGGAACATCATCGGAGAAGCTGAAGTGGTCCAGTTGTTGGGAAAAGTACCGGGTTTCATAACGGTATTGCTGGTGGAATTTGGTTTTGATCGGGTGCGAGTGTTTGCCGAGGAAGCGCGGGTGTTTATTGGCGGGAAAGACATTCGACGGCTCTGATGATGAAAGGTACGGCAAAAGGATGGTGGTGATAAGGAGGAGGAGGAAGGAAGAGACTGCCGGACTTTCCATTTCTGGAAGGTGAGTGAGTTTCAACTAAGCAACTCAAGTGTTTGACTGTTTGCTTGCTTTCTTTAGCTTGGGACTTTCGGTGGAGGTTGGTGTGGTTCTGTTCAGGTGCTTGCAGGAGCAGGGAAGAGACTAATCTCTTCGACCATAAACAACATTTGGGCTGGGCCTGAAAAAATTAGTAATTAACTTTAGTAGCATGGATAATAGGCTTTAGAACAAGAAAGAGAAACACAATAAGGATCTTGGGCCTTGTGTCCCATTATAAGGATCTAATAATCTTTTGGTTTTTTTTTTACATAAAATACTAACAAAATCAGTTAAGTTCTACGAATAACAACACCAAAAACGTCTTGTTCCTAATAATTGTTTGGTTTAAATGATTTGAATCATTTGATTTTTTTTATTTCTAACTGAAATCATGAGTTCAAGTTTTTCGAGTAAAGAAAATCATTTTGAAAAGAGTTTTATCTCGGTCGACTCGGGTTAATTAAATAGAATTAGTCACAGACTAATAAAATGGATACTTTTTTTTTGGGTATCTCATCCGGTATCCAGGGCTATGCCCTGACTAATCCGAATCCGACCCACGTCGCGCACCTGGTTATGGTGGGTGAGTCTCACAACAGGGGGGCTGCATACACAAGGTCTCAAACCTGATACCTGCTTAAGGTCGAATAAGCCGCTTACCACTTGATCCAACCCCTTTATATGTGGTTTACATTAAAGAAAAGAACATAAGAAAATGATAATATCTTGGGAACAATGTAGTATCTGTTATGGAAAATATTAATCTTGTCTTGAACTAAACGTGATAAGTAAGATCCATGAATCACGACATAATCTATTTCTCAAATTTAAATAGTCAAATAATCAATCATTTATCATTAAACCATTAACTACATGTGGGCCTAAATTAGATTATCACAATCATGTATTTTCAAGTTTCAACCATGAATAGTTGGGATTATGGGCTTTTATAAAGTAACATTGACCCAATTAACTAATTAGCATATTCTCACAAGCCCAACCTACCAATTTGTGAGCTTTTATTTCTTTCTCTTTCCCTCTATAGAAAAAGAGAGAAAAGATTAGAAGCTTAAATTCCTTTAAAAAACAAAAAAAAGTCTCCTAACTCAAGATCCCAGCTCCTTATAGGTAGACCTCCTTCCCTGTCTACTTGTACTAATAAAGAAAAACGCACGAGAAAGGGAGTTCTTCTTTTTTTTTCTTTTTTTTAGAAAGAAAGGGAGATTAATTCATTCAGGATTCGCATACATTTATTTAATCAAACCAAATACTTAGTAGAAATTTGTAGTTCGTTACTAATTAAAAGTAAGTAGAAACTAGGAAAAGGAAAAAACATAAGGAAAATAAAAAGAAAGAAAAGGAAGAGAATGATGGAAAGGGGGAGGGAAAGGGGAATGGATTTGAAGTAGTGTAGGGTGGGTAAGAGGCAAAATGAATAAGAATTTACATGATAGCATGCTTAGACCGAATCTAAATCAAAAATTGAAAGAAACATATCCCTTTACCCCTTCGAACTTTCCAAGTGACTTTTGAGCAAAACTTAAAATTCCATCTTCTAACATCAAAAGATACAAAAGCATCTCTCTTTTTACGAATTGTAAATTCCCATTTTTATCAACTCCAAAATCCAACCAAACTCTAACTAAAATGGAAAAAATCACTAATTGCAATTCCCATATATTAATGAAGTTTGCATGTAATTATTATTGAATTTGAGCGGTTTTACATTAATACAAGTACCCATTTGTATGTCCCTCAAAAAAAAAAATTGTACCCTTTGTATGAAAAGAAATACGTTTCTGATTAATTAAGTCCCATAATAAGAAATTCATATCATACCCAAAAGTGAAACGAAATCATATATTTAAAAGAAATCTTTTAAATAATTACACAATATATCATGAAGCATGATGATAGATCTTTGAATTTGATGCTAATTTGTATATAAAAAGGTAAGGCAGCACATCTTCATTTTAATCAAGTGCTGACTTTAATAACAACAAAAAGACAATTAATTGATAAAAAATGCTGCAATACATGGGACAATTTCATAAGTCTCCTTATATTTTAAGTTTAGTTTTTAAGCTTACCTTGAATGGCAAAAAGATTTGGATAATGGGGGTGGTCCAAAAGCTCACGTGGGCATAGTTTTGTCTCTTGCAGCCCTTTTGCGTGCCGCCCATTGCTTTTTTCAAGTTCATGGTTCATACGAACAAGCTCCAAAAACCTTTCGCATAAAGGGGTGGGGGCAAGAAAGTGAAACAAAATTCTCAATCCAAAAGTTGTATCTCAAGTTATTTTATTTATTTATTTTGCATTTAATCCATCAACAATTTAGGAATTCATTCTATAATAATCATAATAATTAAGACATGTTACAGTTAACAATTTATATCATACGATATAATCGTCTGTATACGTTTTTCTGATCTATCTATAAAATTATATACTTGTCAGATATATATTATAAAGTAGTATTATCGTGTAAATAAGAATGTCGAGTTCGTACTCAAATTGATTAATGTGTTGGGACAAAAATTTTTAAAACCTTGATCTAATTGGTAATGTATCTATCTTGTTGGCTCTATGTATATATCTTTAATTTCCTAATCAAGGTTAGGTGGAATCCAATTAGACAATGCAAAATTTGGGGAACTTAGTACATGAAGGAAGCTTCACATAAATCATAGTTGAAATGTGTCCACCTTATGAATGGTCCCTGGCACAAATGGATTTTAAAAGGAGATGAGAGTTTAAAGCATTGCAACCACCAATCTCACTCAAAAAGTTCAGGTGCATGTGGAGGACAATGACATTTTTGGCTCAAGAGAGAACACACTTTAGATTCCAATAGATTAAGGTTCTCTTCTCTGAAAATGATGCAAAAGTATAGATCAAGGTCTAGTGTAGAAGTTGAACCATATAAAGGGAATTAACTAACAATCATTTTTACCATATGATGTGTGTATAGTAAAACCTTATAATTAATCCCCATTGTATTTTTTCCTTTTGGAACAATCAAAAGTTACTAATTTGTTTGAATTGACTCAATTTGGTTATAGATCATTGATTAAGTAGAAGTAATTAATTGAGCATTAATAAATTTTACAATTTTGGTAAATTGTCGTTTTTTTTTTATTTTCCTCGCATTACTAAACAAACTTTTTACATCTTGTATGGTTGTTTGTAGCAATTTTTATTAATTTGTGCATTATTATAATTACTGCTTTTAGCAAATAAGGAGGACAAGAAGTTACCGTTTCACATGCAAGAAGCAATAAATTACAAATTTCTAATTACGGATTGTTAATTTGGAAAGAAGATAAAAGTTCATCATTTATCTTTTTGAATTATAGGTGACATTGTGAGTAAAAGTCTTAAAAGACCAGCCAATGCCAAGTCCTTATGAAAATGATTTATGTTAGAAATGCCTTCAATAATGTATTTCCATATATGGAGATTACAGTAGAAACCCCCATTTTCAATGATGAATGAGAAACTTGCACATGAATTTGGTTCTAATTAATGTGGCATCTACGTACCTAGCAATAGCAACATCATGGAAATTTGAAATGATAATTTGGTGAAGCACATTTCATTGTTTTGGAGTGATTATATTATGGATTCATGATTTCATGATTATATTTTGGTGGGGGAAATAAAGGCCCAAACAAGAGAAAAGACTAGAGAGTAGAGAGTAGAGAGTGTTAGATGGACTTTTCTTAGTAATTATTTATTTTATCCCATATTAAGTTATTAACTTTTTTTCTTTTCTCCTTTTTAATTAGTTTTATTCTATGAACAACAAGCATCACTTTCTAAAAATTTGAAGTTAATTAGAAAAAAAAAATGAACCTTTTGCTCTACAAATTGCAATGAAGCTTGCAATAAGTTAAATTCGAATTTGACACGAGTTCTTTCTTGAACATATTAACCATTTCTTATTAGAGAATAGTGTGCATATTGAATCCTATCACCTATATATTATTATAAAATTATAATCTAAAA